>OMLI01071013.1:4002-15469 GCA_900302605.1 Rondeletia loricata | reverse complement strand
CTATGCTAGTCATCCAATTTACGAACAAGTGGCATTCATCATCAGAAACACCTGGGATACGCAAAAATCGAGAGTCTGCACATGTTTCATGAATCCCACGTTGGTTTTTCATCGGCATGTTTCTTAAGAACAAAAGTAAGAAACATTTAAGAGAAGTTTCATGAATGAGGCCCAATTAATTAATACACCTAGCTACATCAGCTATATTGGCTTAATTATATTATTTCAAAAATGTATCAATCTACAGTGCATATAATAAAAACCACTAACAACTTTTTATTACTAAAAGGCCAGTCTTCTTACTTTGGATAATGTTAGTCGCCTATTATCACTCAGCAAAGTGTTTGCTTAAGTGTTAGCATGGAACACCAGAGCCAATGATCTGCCGGGACACATGGATGATTTCTGTGTCTATGTTCTCATCACTTAACAACTAAGTTGACCAACAGGTCTCCTAAAAACTCACTCTGCTCCTTTAATTACCAATTTGTGTGACTTACAGTGAAGGCTGGTTAGTCAGTTCCTGAGCTAGATGCTGTAGGGCCGACAGCTGTGCTATCTGCTGGACCGACGAGGAACCACCAGCAGCAGCAGGAAGCATCAACCTCCCATCCAGGTAGTCACTCAGCAACTACACACACACACATGGCAACACACAGGGACATTAATAGTTAGATGGAAATTGCACTAGTCCACCAGTAACATTTCTGCTCCTGGCTGGTGCGAAATAATCTTGTTACCTGTTGGTAGTGGAAGTCCACATAGAGGTCGTTGTTGAAGGAGAGAGGGTTTCTCCAGATGACTCGCCTCAGTGACAGGAATATGGAGTCGTCATCCAGCAGGAAGTCAAACAGATACTCCTCAGCATGGAGGGGACGCACCATCCCATCTGGCAGAGGAGGAGAGGGAAAAGAGAGGGGAGTTAGGAGAAGGTACAGGAGATTGATCTATCAAGTCTGTTTCTTTGGTGTCAGTTTTGTTTCTCATCCATTGTGGCATATTAGGCGTTGACCCATATGGGTTTTTGAAGGCCGATACAGATATATTTTTTTATTGTGTAATCAAACAAACTGCATCATATCCATCACATCAGAGGTGGACAACACTAACTGGCTGATATCCGTATTATATAGGCAAACCGATATATCAGTTTAACCATATTTGCTATATCAATTACTGTAGATATAGAATCAGCCCATTTTACTTTGAGGTTGGTTGGCGTGGATGGCGAACTCTCTGACTTCTGAGGGATCTGAGATGCCCATCTGTTCACAGAACTCTGCTACCACTTCTGCCGCCACCTAGAGAGAGATACAGATATAGGGATACAGATATAGATATAGACATGTCATGTAGTGGTAAATAAAAAGGTGTGTAAATTATGACCTCCAGTCAGTGATCAGCATAAGCCGAACAACCACCAATAATAACCAAAGTCAATTATATTTTCAGAAAAGCATCAATTTATATTTCCCCTTAAAAGTCCCTTTCCTCATATAACTCACACCAGTTTTATCCTACTTACTATGATTTATACAAGAAATGCATCTCATAAAGATTTATGTCAGCCTAAAAAGATGGGTAAACTCACTGTAGGTGGGTTTATTTATAGATGGAGAGTAAATAAGTGAAATGAACTAGACTGCACTCGGGCGAGGCGCCAACTTGCGCCTTATAGCCTAATATGTGTTTTTGACACCCATGACCTTGACCTTGACCTTTGGACCTCAAAATCTAATCAGATCCAGGGTACCTTGGGCTGAATATATGTACCAAGTATGAACATCATAGGGTTACTTGTTTTCGAGTTATATGTGTTTTTGACACCCATGACCTTGACCTTTGACCTTTTGACCTCAAAATCTAATCAGATCCAGGGTACCTTGGGCTGAATATATGTACCAAGTATGAACATCATAGGGTTATTTGTTTTTGAGTTATAGTGTGAACATACATACCCACCCACCCACATAGATACAGACGGCACTGAACACCCTACTTGCGCGCGTCGCTGGCGCAAGTAATAATTCATAAATAAACCTTACACTGAAGCTGCGTATCTTAATGGGGAAATCCACCCCTCCTGGTAGCTGGATAGGAATACGTCGAGAAGTTTTGCCAACCTGCAGATAGCAAAGACACACACAAAAACAGCTCAACTATTGTTACTGAGAATGATATAACATAGCAGGTAGATTAGGCCATGAAAGCGGAGCTTGCATTTGAATGAGTGTGTAGGTTAACTTACCAGAATGGCATCCATCTCTACATGTGAGGGGATGTTACGGCGACCGCCGTAATTCAGAGAGCGCCGCAGGTTATCCTGACACACACTGGCAAGCTCTGAGGACAAATATGTTATGCATTCGTAAACACATATGTGTGTGTGTGTGTGTGTGTGTGTGTGTGTGTGTGTGTGTGTGTGTGTGTGTGTGTGTGTGTGAGAGAGAAAGAGAGAGAGAGAGACAGAGAGAGAGAGAAAGTGTGTGTACATTGCAAAAAGTATACATCTTAACAAGTTATATTACATTTACATTTAGCTGACGCGCCTATGCAGAGAAAAATATGAAATGCAAAAAGATATATGCCAATGGGCTGATAGCTTTACTTGTTTCCAATGCAAATCAACTTGTTTCAAGAATGTTCTTGAATCAAGTGTCATTTTCCTGATAGTAGTGGAGTGATCTGCCTTATTCTGCCTCATTTCAAAATATTTTGTAGAAAAATGATTTTAAGACTGAATATGAGACTAAATGACTTGTTAAGGACATTGTGGCAGTGTGTGTGTTCGTGCAAACTGTTCAAGGTCCTCTGAATGTGTATGTATTGTCATGTGTGTCTTCTACCTTGGTATGGGTGTGCATGGTACTGAGCGATGTCTTGCAGGTGGCGAATGACGTAGGGCTGCAGGGTACCAGAACAGGGGAAGAACCCGGTCACTAGGTTGAGCAGCCGCCAGCCGAGGGTACAGCTATCTCTATGGAGACAACACACAACAATCACAGAAATGACTCATTTGCATGTGAGAAGTAACTTGGTTGAATTCTCCACCATCTCTATGTCCAGAGAAATAATTCCAGTGTGATGTGGGAGGATTTTAATCAACAGCTGGAGAAGTGCAATTTTTCACATTGGCGGGCCCAAGTGGCAATGAGAAGTAACTGTTTGAATTTTGAGGACTTCATTACCCAGAAATCATGTAACGTTTTCAGAGACCCAAATGAAAATAGTAATAATTTTGGGAAATAGGGCAAATCTGTGGCGTCTCAATTAGGGGGGGATGGGATGCTCTTCTCTGTTGCAGCCCCACTTCGTGATGTAGGCTGATAAGACGAGTGTATTTTTACATAAAAATGTTGGTTTGAACATCTGTAGGAGCTGCAAACCCACCTGAAAGAATTTCATTAGTATGGGTTTCAATGGAGAGTTTTAGTTTCCCATGATGGTCTAAATGCTGTTACAGAGGCTTTTCCACCCTGACAAGAATACAATTCTGGGGGAAACACGGAATAAATATAATTTTTTGGCATGAAAATGATTTTAATTTAAAAAACTGACTACAAGGATAACACATTTTTTTTGCCATGATAAACGCCAAATGTAAACATATTGAATATTGGCACAATATATCGTCTATTGGCAGTTTCAATCAAAAAATCTGTATATCGACCTTCAAAAACCCATATTGGTTGAACCCTAATATAAAAACACTAATAAATAATGCACACTCACTTGACAGGGTTGTTGGTGGTTTGCTTGATGACCTGGCAGTAGATTTCATCTCTCAGTGACTCCTTTTCCTTCCCGAGCTGAACATAACAGAGAAAACATTATTCAAATCCCATCAAAGTCTTTTTGATGCCTATCTAATTCACTGATATACTGTTTGAGTGAGCACTGACCAGTAAAATGTGGTTCAAGCAGTCTCCTTGGGTGTGATTCTTCTTCATTGGCATGTCACCCATGAACTGTATCATGTCTAGAGGGAGACAGGGATGGGAGGAATGATGGAGGAATAAATGAGGAAATTAGTGAAGATTCAAACAGTGGTTATGTGAAGCAGCATGGTTAGTGTTGAACCACTCACTCATAAAGCACTGTACAGCCAAATCATTCATTTCAGGGTCATTGTAGAGGATGAGGGACTCCTGTATAGGGACCTGGTTGAAAATAAAACACAATATAGATGTGTAAATGTAAATGTATTATGAGGAATGACAAAGCATGGCATATGATGGCAGAGGGCTTGTTCTGTCTTACATACCTCTATGTGTTGAACCATCTCTGAAAAATCTCTTCCACTAGATGGCAGACCCGTAGTCTCCACTCTTGGATAGATAGAAATAGTAGAAAATTAGCCATGACATGTTATTTGAACCGCACAAACCACGCATCTCATATTGCAGTCAAATTAACTTCCATGGTGATCAGTGTTGGGTCTCTAATGTGTTACAGTAATGTTATTACTGTATGCTAGTAGTGTAACAAATTACTATTTCAATTTCAGTAATAATATTACTGTTACCAATCAAAAATTTTTTAAAACTTTTGTTAAAAGTCATTCTCCATAGCCTTTCTGAACTCCTCCCACACCCAGGCTTTCGCTTCTACCACAGATGCAGCCTATTTGGCCTGCCAGTACCCTCTGCTGAGTCAGGAGTCTCCTATGCCAAACAGGCCTCCTTCTTCAGCTTGACAGCCCCCCTCACCACTGGTGTCTACCAGTGGGTTCTTCAGTTGATGAGCACCAACCACCTCCTTGCTATAGCTCCTAGCAGCCGCTTCCATGACAGAGGTTTTGAACAGGGTCCATTCTGACTCCATGTCCCCAACCTCCACCAGGATACAGGAGAAGCTCACTCAAAGGAGAGTTGAAATAATTCCGGACAGAGTCTTCCACCAGGTGTTCCCTGCAAACCCTCACTACACATTTTGGCTTACCAGGTCTGTCCAGCAGCCTCCCCTACCACCTGATCCAACTCACCACCAGATGGTGATCAGTTGAGAGCTCAGCCTCTGTCTTCACCTGAGTTTCCAGAACATACTGTATGGTCTCAGGTCTGATGAAACAACTACTGGTAAGGTGCTCTGGTACCATGTACACTTTTGAACCTCCTTGTGTTCGAACATGGTGTTTGTCATTGACAATCCATGCACAGAAGTCCACCAACAACACACTGCTCGGGTTCAGATCAGAGAGGCCATTCCTCCCAATCACACCCCACCAGCTATCCCAATCGTTGCCGACGTGAGTGTTGAAGTCTCCCAGTAGGACTATGGAGTCGGTTGGCGGATCCTTCTCCAGCACCGTATCCAAGAAGGCTGAGTACTCTGAACTGCTGAGTTTTCCTCTCTGCAACTCACAGTTGCATTGAGGCGACCCTCTCATCCACCAGGAAAAACTCCAACTATGCGGCAGCCAGGCAGGGACTCGTGAGTATGCCCACACCCGCCTGGCACCTCTCACCCTGGACAACTCCTGCGTAGGAGAGAGACCACCCCCTATCGAGGAGTTTGGTTCCAGAGCCGACATCAAGCAAATGGTTTGCAAGAACATTGGACATCAAGGCTATTTGGTTTCCTGATCATTCACAGGAGAGGGAATTGTGTTATCCTGATTTTTGAAGGTAAAAGAGGATGCAATTTTGGTGATGTAACGTAAAAGAAATATAACAAGTGGTGTAACGAATTACTGCTCCCAGGGAGTAATCAGCAAAGTAATAACATTCTTTCTGAAATGAGTAACAAATAATGAGTAATACATTACTTTTGTGAGTAAGCAGCCCAACACTGTTGTTGATCTTGCTCTAACATCGTACCTGAAGTATTTCATGGCAAACTCAGCCATGGAGTACGGGTGGATCTCTATCTCTGAGCCCTGGACTGAGCCCTGGACCGAGGCCTCTCTGCTGGGCTGGTCTGGATCAACACTGGCCATGGGTCTGGTGATGGGACCTGGAGGGAGGCCCTTGGGTGCACTGGCAGGTCTTATGCCCCTCATACTTTTCCTCCTCTCATCTCTTCGGTCAAGGTGGACACAGTGGTAGTCCGGGGCGGCAGATGGCTGGGTGAGGTCATCTGGGAAAAGACCAGAGCGCCCTCCGATGGTGCCGAAACACCAGCCTGGTGGAAGACACTAAAAATCAGTACTGAGGTATAGTCCTTAGCAAGCTTGCCAGCTATGATAATCCATGGAAAGAGAGACCAGCATTTATCACTGAAACCCCTGTGAAACAAAATAGCACAGACAATAGCAGCTAGTTACAAAAGATATTCCAATACATTTGAATAAAAAAACAACAACAACAAATCACAGAAATATTAGGGTTCGACTGATACCGATATTTTTGAACTAAAGGTGCTGATAGCCAATATTTTTAGCCCATTTCCATGCCAAAAAATAGTATTCAATGTTTCCCCAAGAACTGTATTCTTGGCAGGGTGGAAAAACCTCTGAAACAGCATTTAGACCATAGGAAACTAAAACTCTCCATTGAAACATAGGATACTACTACTACTATTACTACTACTATAATAATAATAATAATGATAATGATAATAGCAGTTAAAAAGATTTTACCTGGTGTTAAGTTATTTAAGGGGAAGCAGTTTTTGATAAATATCAAATTATAAATTTGATATCTAACCTAAATAAATATTACAAACATTTTTATCCATGCCATGTAACCTACACTTCAAAGTCAGGGAGCCTGATGATGACCTCACCTGGCTGAAGTCCTTCCATTGGCAGCAGTTTGATGATGTCACCCTTGCTGAAGCTGAGCAGGCTCTTGTCATCTGTCACGTAACTCTTCAGGGCAACCACATGGCCTGAGTCCTGGATAGCAGACGGACAGATATCTTAAAGGAAATTCCACCCTCTGATAATCTTACACTGTTAGATATCGTCAATCTGTGATGTCCTATGCATTCCGTGAGTTATTTTGTGATGAAGAGTTTTGTTGTATCCACTTTCCCTCAACTTGCCTCAACTACTTCTACTTCAGTTACTAATTTCCAACATTTACCAGAATTACTTTCGACAACCCCCAGAGAACTCTACTGAACTTGTTGCATCCAGCTGTTGGTTTAACATGTAGGAGGAGAGAGCAATAGTAATGGCGAAAGTAATGGCAAGAGAATGGGAGTTTCCAGTTGAGAAAAAGTGAGTGTCGCCCTAAACTCAAAACACACCATGTCTTGCCACTGCATTGCATTCTGGTCTATTGAGGCTACTGTCGGTGGAGAAATTGGTATCTCTGTCTCTTCTACGATGGATTTCTCCCTGTATGATTGTTGAACGTCGGTGCAAAATGGTGGGTCTAAAAAGCCCTTGCTCACTGATTCTGATCAATTTTCTCCTATTAAACTCCATTGTAGCTGCGCTGGAAATATCTCACATCATCTACATTTGGCCACTTATCCACGGGAATATGAAAAATACACCTCCAAACAACAAAATGGAGAGTGTTAAAGTGTTTTAGGGTGGATTATTCCTTTAAGTGGAAAGATAAAACCCTAACCAACACATCCACCAAACCAAGAACAAAGTGGTCTGAGGATGATTAATGTGCTGATAGTCTCAAGCACAGCAATTCCATCACAAGGATGCAATCCCATGGCCACAAGATACTATCGATAAGGGAATAGATGATGAATGGAGTGATGATGATGAGGAAGTGGGAAATACCTTGATAAGCTCCCGGAGAAAGAGTCGGACCATGGCAGTGATCTGAGGGGCTCTGGAGGACTGCAGCATGATCTGTTCACTCTTCAGCTCCAGCTCAACTGTGTCTACATCATGGAGGTCGACTGACAGCAGCTCTGCAAAACTAGACACATGCATGCTTGAGTTTACAGTCTATGCATGTAATATAAGATAATGTAAGATAAAATGACATTTTAAGGATCCCCGTGGGGAAGTTATGTCATTGCAGCAGAAAATAGCAATGGCATACAACACAAGAACATAAAAAATAAATAAAAAATAGAGCAAATGAGAGGAATTAAACATAACACAACTAACAAATTACAATGCTAGGTACACAATTTCAACAGTGCCTACATCACGACGTATTAAGTAGAACTTAAAGAATGAATAACAGCATGTATCCAGGATGTGCAAAATAACAGCAGTAGAGCATACTGAGACAAGAATGAAACTGAGAAATGAATGAAAAATATATGCGATATGAAAATATACAAATAAATTTAATATATACAGTATGAAAATAAGTGAAAAAATATAGAAATATCAACATATATGCAATTACAACAGATGACGAAAATAAGAATATTAATTAAAACAAATACGTGAATTTGCAGTATACATACAGGATGTGCAAAATGTATATTGTATTTACATTACCAAGTCTACTGAAGACCAACATCTGCTGCAGGTGATAGAACAGATTTTTCTTAGTTTCTGTGTGTGTGTAGGCTACGTGTGTTTACCTGTAGCTCTTCAGCAGACGGAGGTGTTTGGGGTTGATGCCTGATGCTCTGACCACCTTCAGCAGACGAATGCCACGATGGGACACACCCAAAATCTGAGTATCCCCACTATCAGCCTGAAACAAAGAGATACATATGAGAGATCCTTGAAAATGCAGTAGAATTCCAACGTGAAGGAGCTGGTGTGTGTGTATGCAGGGTTCCCACTGTGGCCCTGATGTAAAAGACAATGACTTTTCTACGACTTTCAATAACTAAGTTGGAGGTCAGAGCGGCGGCCATTTTTATGTATACCGTTCTTATTTAATACATCCATGGTACCGTTGGGCTAGCTTCCGTATGAACCGCCTTATGGCAAGAGGTTTTGCAGCAAGGACCAAAGGACCTTCTCCGTCGCCTTGCTGCCATGGATTGCTAATATGCTAATGTTGACTAGAAGAGCTCAGAGAGAAGTACAATCTTTGATAATGCTATGTTAACCTTGTTGCTAACGTCAGCGTCTGCTAACAGACACTGGCACACAGATTCAAATGTTCTGAATTATTTTATTCTGCTTTTTGGCTACAGCCACAGCACAACACATCTGCACAGTTCTCAAGCAAGTGTGACAGACTGTATGGCCTTAATGTCCATACTTGCATTGTCACCATAGTAACTAACCCTTAAAATGCCATAATCGCCATTTTATGCTGTAGGCCTACAAGCCAAATTACCATGGCAAAGTGACCTGCATTTTTTTTATTCCTTCCTGGTTTGTTAATCTAAAGGGATAAGCAGTCTGGCTTCCACTCCAGCTGGGCTGAAAACCACCATCTAATGCAATGAATATGTGAAACAAGTTGGAAAATACATGCTGGTATATCCCTGTAAATAGTGTTGTCACAATACCAGAATTTCTACTTTGATACCACTTCTAAGTTTAAAGCAGCACTAAGCAATTTCCCTTGACTTGTTTGGCTGTAAAATAACCCATTTGTAAAATTCCCAGGTATTCCCTGACTTCCCCAGAGAATTTATCAAATTCCCTGACTTTCCTTGACTTTTCCTAAATTCCTTTTCCATGATATTCCAGAAATTCCTCCATGACCAGTGGAAACACTGTATGTGCGAGTATGTGTGTGTGTGTGTGTGTGTACCAGCTCACCCTCACAGGGAACAGGCGAATAAAGTAGTTTTCCCAGTTGTCTCGAGCGGCAATGACGATCCTCTTCTTCATGTTGTCATCCTGGATGGTGCTTATAGATGTGCCCACATGGAAACTCGCTGGAGAGGGCAAGTGGTGAAAATATGATAACAGAAAGAGAAAAGTAGCACAGAAACAGGTTACAGATGTTACAGTGTATCCTTGGTAACATTCCTCCAACAGACCATCACCTTCCACATGAGCAGAAATCCAACATGATGGATGTTCACTAAACCCTAAGCTATGGCAAAGTCCCTGCATCTAATATCATTTACCAACAAAACTTCAAACCTACAAATCTACTAAACTTCTGACTGATGACTGGCAAGATATTATTTGGTCAACGTGATAAATTATTAGACACAGGTCACAAAACTATCAGCTTAGAGGGAACAGTGATACTGACTTTTTTTTTTAGCTTCCAAATAGATTTCTGGTGATTTTTACCTGATCTTTACTCTCCATTATAATGATAAGAACTACAAGATCAGATTTGGACTCACTTAGGCTAAGATACTGAGAGTGCCACACCTCGTCATACCCAACTAACATCCATGGCAACTTCAGAAAAGAAAATAATCAACATTTATTACACGGCTTTGTTAAATACTCAATTCTGATTGGCCAATGAAGGCATAGCAGTCTGTTATTTCTAAATCACATCACTCCAGTCAAGAAGTCTGTCCATTTTGTTGATTTTAAATCAAATTAACTGGCGACACCTCTTGCCAAAAAGACGTAACTCCTACTTACTGCAGACAGGCAGACATTTTTGGTGAAAGCTTGTAGATTACTTGTAATAAAATCATTATAAATCAATATTTTGTACCAAATGATTAATGTCTTTGGTAAGTAGCCGTTTAATCGGGATAATGTACAGAGAGCCAGTCATTATTGCAAATAAGCTCCTTCAGGGTGATCAGGGAGACCTCCGCTTCCGTCGGGGTCTTCGATCACCCTGGCGGGGCTTATTTTGCAATAATGACCGGCTCCCTTACAAAACTTCCAGCCATATGATGAACTTTGTCGTAATTCTCACCCAGGAGATCCTTCATCTTCCTCCTCTCCTCCCTGCTGATCCTCACACAGCTATCAGAGTAGGTGTCCCTCATTATCTACAACACCAGACAATGACAATGGCAAGCTTTTGTTGTTTACTGCTGCTGCTGAAGTGTGAGGGAGATCATTATTGATGAATTTGAAAATAAATAAAAAAGAATAGGATCACCCTGTTACCTATATCAGGTTAGACATGATGATACCTGTAAATATACCAACCTGTTCACATAAAAGATTGAGGATGTAGGGCCGGTTGAACATCTCTCTGGGGTAAAACACCTGCATGTGCAAAAAAATTATACTAGAGGTTAGAGAAGCGGGCTTGTGACAGGAAGGTTGCCGGTTCAAATGCCTTGATCGGCTGGGAAAATGTGGGTGGGGAAAGTGAATGAGTAACGCTCTCCCCTCCCTCAACAGCTGCCACTGAGGTGCCCTTGAGCAAGGCACTGAAACGCCAACTGCTCTCACCTCTTTGCGAAGGAACAGTTTTCCTGGCATGGCGGAGTAGGAGAAGTAGACACTAGCAGAGAACCGATGGAGCTGGGAGCGAACGCTCTCCTCCTCCGGCATCAGATCTACACAGCAAGTCAATTATCAGGAAATGAATTAAATGAATACTGTTCTCATTCATTATAAATGAATTTGAAGAACCTTTACGATATAGAGTGAGAGAAATTTTGAGAAGTGCCACAACTTGAGGGACAGTGAGTGACCGACACACACACACACACACACACACACACACACACACACACACACACACACACAAAG
>OMLI01070972.1:16904-27755 GCA_900302605.1 Rondeletia loricata | reverse complement strand
AATCTTAGCCAATTTTTACTTATTGTGTTTCCATATCGGACAGAGATATTGAACACAATGCTGTCTGTCAGGCTAATGCTCTGGCTAATGCCACACCCCCCTCAGCTTCCTAATTAAAAACGGCCTCTGACTGGCTTTCTTACAGATACAATTGGCATTGTCTGTGAAGCTCAGTTTATCATCAATGTGTGTTCCTAGATACTTAAAACATAACAGTTTCCACAGGATGGTCACAAAGGATAAGTTCCTTTGTTTTGTCAACATTAATCAACAAGGAACTGGATTTACACCAATCCTCTGGTCAGAGTAGACCAGGGTCATGGGTCACTTCAGTAGCTTAACAGTTCTCTCCCGCAGTTTCATCTCATTTGAAAACAATAAAGGTAATAAAATGAATGGAGGTGAACGGTTTGTCTCATGAAATCGCGTCTGGTCTGCAACTACTGTTACAGAATGCATTGATATATTTCCAACTACTACATTGTGGTATATTTGTCAGTGTTTTAACATTTGACTGCGTATTCCTCTACAGTGGCCAATCTCTGTACTTATACAACTGCTGCGTTAAAGTACCTGTAAGATATTTAGCTGTCACAGGCATGTCTGTGCTTGTATCAAAAGCATCTTCAATCCAATAAATCACTTAAGTAAACAAAGACAGGAGTGGACCAAAAGTGTTCAATAGATTACATTACGGCATTTAGACCGTATATCACAGTCTTCATCAGCTAAGCCTTCAATAGGAATTGTAGAATCAGAGAGGTTGTTTTTTTTAGGGTGCATCATTCAGCAATTCAGGTTTGGGCCTTTAAACAAGAACAAAGAAACCATTCTGATGAGAAATAGATTAATTACTCCAAAAGCAGTCAGACCCATCTGGATACTTGAATGACGTTTAAATGGCAAGGAGGCAACTTATTCCATGCAAATGTCAACTTCCGCAGCCTTTCACCTCTGCTCATGCTACTTTGCCTGTGTGTCTTGCCCTGACTTGATTTACACAGCGGCGAAGTCTTTTTCCCTAGAAAATGATGAGACAGATTAGTAATGTGACCAAGACCTTGAGTGAAGTCCCTTAGATTTGCATTGTGGTATAAGCTGAAATCCAAGCAGGCCACTAGAGGTAACAAAGGTGCCTTCTTGATGCACAATAAATAGCTGAGGTGGTGTGAAAAAGTCAAAGGTAATGAGGCAAGGATATTAGTTTGGCATACAAATCAATGTGAAAAGGTGGGTTTACATTGTTTTTTTCTCTCAATGTTCCCTCTCTTCTCTGAATATCAGACATTACATCATATTAGAAATGCAAGGTATTGCATCATCACTGCCAAACCCAAAAGGCTTGTATAACAAGGGCATTAGTCTCAGCTCAGACTGTATTTCTTTGGTGTGAGTGTTACATTGGCGATGAACCCAAGACTTTTATGTAACGGGCTGTGTCAACATATCTGCTCTGACACAGTGCTGAGAAGGGCCTTCTCTACATCATCTTGACAGCTGTGGTCCATTGACCTAGATGGCATCAATGTGTCCAAATAACCCTAAAAAATCTGGATCAATTTGTTCAGGAGTTGCATAACTATGAGTTATGAGTTACTGTTTCGGGGTCTGGAGTTGAGTCCTTGGAAGATGACATGATTTTTCAATGATTATCTTTTTTCCAAAATATCTCCAAAAGATCTCTTCATCTAGCTAGAAACAATTGAACGCTAGGGGAAAAGAGTAGATCTCAAATTCTATTCAAACACAAAGTGAGAGTTTGAGCAGAATGTTATCAACGGGGCAGTTCACCCAATTTGTGTTTCAGGTGGTTCAAGATGCATCTAAGGCTGGGCTGAGTTTGAAAGGCAACCATACCACAGACGGCTTCTGGAAGTTCACCAGCTCAGCTGTCTTTGCTGCAACTGTGGTCACAACTATAGGTCAGGAGGTGCAACCCATGATATTTCATGATGTTCCATAGACATTCTTTTTTAAGGGCCAATACCGATACCGAAGTTTTTGTATTACAGCTGTCAACAGCCGATATATTTAAATTTGACTGCTTTATGCAAAAAAAAATCACAATTCAAGTATTCGGTATTTCCACCAGAATGTTATTCTTGTCAGGGTAGAAAAGTCTCTGAAACAGCATTTACATCATGGGACATATGTTTTAGTTTGGTTAGCAGCTCTTTAAGGCAGGATGATCCACCTCACCTCTTTTCAGTACGTGAAACTCAGTTACTGCCTTTAAATGAATAATTCATTTACAACAAACATTATCGAACAATGAAATGAAAAATGTAAACGTAAAGATGTTTTATGTAGCTGTGGTCAGGGAGGAATCTCCACCATATCGGCGGTGGACAACACAGGCCAACATCAGATATTTCATAAAATGCTAATATCGGCAAGCCAATATATCAGTCTTAACTCTACTTGATTGTTTCAAATGTTTTAAAAGATTGCCATTCAAGGGTTTATCCACTTTAGATCATGACTTTGAGAACAGTTCCACTTCCCCAAACCTTCAGCTCATGATATGTTGCAGGCTATGGAAACATGAGTCCCAGCTCCACGGCTGGCCAGATCTTCTGTGTGTTCTTCGCTCTATTCGGCATCCCGCTCAACATGGTGGTGCTCAACAGGGTGGGCAAGTACATGCTAGTTATAGAGAGGAACGTCTGCGACTTCCTCCAGGGGAAGACCAAGCGAAGGGTGAGGATATCTTTAAGTGCACAGTCTGATAGTTAAGTATGTTCAATATTTATTATACTACCTCGTCATCCTCTCAGACACAAATGAAAATTGTTATTTTGCATTCATTGTGCACCCTGTCCTTACATGTTCACCAAATGTATCAGAATGTATCCATTATTTTCAACTGACACATAATACAAGCATGATGGTAGAACTACAGGGTTGCAGGAGGTTTTGTTTTCCTTCTACACTGTCATGTTGGGAAATACTTGTCATTCTTACAGTATTTGACATATCCTTCAATGCTCCCTCCCACATCTTACTGCAGAGGTGTACCCGGTTCTTTGTCCATCTGGTGTCTTACCTGTCTGGAGCAGTTCTCTTCTTCGTTGTGCCCATGATTGTGTTCAAACAGCATGAGCGCTGGACCTACGCCCAGGCCATCTACTACTGCTTCATCACCCTTAGCACCATTGGCTTTGGAGACTATGTGGCAGGTACGGTACAGTAATTGCCCTGAAGCACTACACAAAACGGTACTGGAGTACTGTTTGTTTGCAGAAAGTTACCAAATTGCGATCCAAACTGGTGAGACCTTATGGATGATGCTTCACAGCAATTTACATTTTTCTACTTTGTTTGATAGATGTTTTTCAACACACTAAACATAAAAATGAACAAAAGAAGAATAGGAGCGCTGCTTGGGTGTCTCTAGTACCTTCCACTGGTGCTCTTTGGTGACAGGGATCAGAGTCTTCAGCCTATTGGCTTTTTTAATAACCAAATCCACTTGAGTGCCTTGGACCTCCGTTTTTTCCATTGAACACTAAACATAATTTGCTTTTGCATTGAATGTGTCTTGCCTTTGCAGACAGTAATCCAGACAAAGAGTACCCGGAGTGGTACAGCGTCCTCATGGCCTCGTGGATCTTCTTCGGCCTGGCCTGGCTGGCCCTGGTTATCAACCACTCCATCGACATACTGGAGCGGCTCAACACCTACCTCAAACAGTGGTGGGGCGGCCACAAGCAGGAGGAAGAGTCTGGCGACACTGAGTGTGACAACCCTGAGACACAGGTGGAGGATGAGAAGGGGATCAAGGAGCCCCCGATAACTGAGTAAACTACAAAATAAGGCAATGGATTCAGCGATTTGACCTAGGCATAGATTTAGCTCCGTCTGTAGATCAGGCCTTGGAAAACAGGCATAAATTGTGGACTCTGGCTACGCATTTCAGCACTGTGACGACTTTACCCCATTAGCCCAGACTGTAAACAAATGAATCTCCATTCCAGTGCTTGTTAATCTACGTGGTCAAAAATGGCCATTGAGATTAAAGTCTGGGGAAGGACATTGGGTCAATATTTACCTTCTCCCACATGTCTGTCTGGGGTTAGTGCTCAGTGGGAAATTTCAAGAGTCAGACTAACTCTTTGTCTCTTGCTCTTTTGCCCCCTTTGAGTCACTTACCTCATCCCACTGACCACAGACCAGCTCGTTTGCCAGCTCAGTGGTATTTTGCAGCTGACCAACTGAGCCACAAAATGAGCTATGCACCGTGGCTTTAATGAATGAGATAATTTTGCTCTCTACTGCGATACATTAAAAAAATACAAAATACATGTAAAAGCATTTGAGCTCAAATGCTGTTTGAGCATTTGATTTATTGATAGCTGATGAAGAGAATTTCACCAAATATTACCAAAATGTTGCTTAAAAAATTGCCTACCCCAGCTTTAAGGCTTTTAAAAAAGGCTCTCTGATTTATCATGAGCTGTTGAGACTGTACATCCCAAAACACTCAAGATATTGGAACAGGAAGTTGCTAGTATTTTTTTTATCAGTTTGTCTGCAACTGCAACTCAAATGGGCTGAAAACAAAAACAAAAAAACAAAACATACTTAAAATCATATCTAAGTTAATATATAATTAGCTATGTTTTAAAAGTGATAGGAAATTGTCTAGATGATCTAGGTGATTTTGCAGAGAAATATTGTTCTGACATCATCGACTACCACTTGACCCAGCAACTAATATTAAAATGCTAACAATTGCTAACATCTTCCAATATCTCAACACACAAAATGTTGGAAGAAGTGTTGGACTGAAAGGACTTCCACATCATGATCAATCAGACAGGCTTTTTAAAAATCTGAAGGATCGCAGTGAATATTTGGAGGCGGCAGTGGCTCAGGAGGTAGAGTCCTCACCCAGCAACCGGAAGGTTGGTGGTTCGAGTCCACATCCTCCTGGGGAAAAATCTGTCGTAGTGTCCTTGAGCAAGACACCTAACTCTAATTGCTCCCGTTGAGCAGGTTGGCGCCGCCTTGTATGGCTGCCTCCGCCAACGGTGTATGAATGTGTGTGTGAATGGGTGAATGTGAGACAATCTCTGTAAAGCGCTTTGTGCTTTCGAGCTGTGAAAAGCGCTATATAAATGCAGTCCATATTTCACTGTTTGCTTTGAAGTCTATGTCATTTCCAACACTTCCAATTTTGAATGTCTCTGTTATGTTTATGTTTACATAGTATATTATATATATAATATTTTTTACTTATGTATTAATCTCCTATGTAGAGCATGTACAGTAGTTATGCCGTTGGTCCATGCTGAAGTCAGATTAGGTTTATATCCACTAGGTGGTGTTACTATACTTGTGAAATTAGACCATTGAAATTAGAGGCAAATCAACACATACACCTATTCACTACTATTTTAATCATAAGGTCTGTTTACAAATAGTATATCCCAATTTTCACACAAGAAGAATATGATATGTCCTATACATAAAAGAATAATATTATGTACAAGTCAAAATATCTTCAAATTAAATGCACTGAAATACCAAAAACCCACACCCATTATTTTGCTATACTGCATTCATTGTCCAATGTCTTTTCTTGTACTTTTTTGTATAATTAAAGAATTGTGTACAGTGATGATTTCATTGGGTGTTTCTTTTTTGCTACCTATACTTCTCTAGCTAAAGGCATGCTCAGAATAGTGCAACACAAGACATCATTAGTAGTGAGGACAGTGTATAAACGTGGTGTTACCTTGATTTCCTCCACGAAATGCTTGCCATGTGTTTTAACTAACTAACTACTTTGGTAATGTTAATAAAAACGAATTAATCTACATTTTATTTCAATATAAGCTTATTTAGTCCACAAAATCAAGTCACAAATTCCATTTCGTGCACGAAATGAAGTGTTGTTTCTGCATTTTGTGGACGAAGTCAAACAAGGTGTTTGGGGATTTTGTTTACAAAAATGCATTTCGTGCCACGAAATGAATTTCGTGCACGATATTCACAAGGTCAAATTTGGCACTCTAAGGCATGGTCAAACACAACTCTTAATACTCCCATACCACAGAGGAAGTTAGGTAACACTAAGGAGGAGTGAGTGATAAAGACAGACGGCAACAGCAGGGAAGAGAGAATGGAAAATGAGAAAGTGCTGGAGAGATGGATGGCAAGATGGGAAACGGGGGGATGGAGGAGGGAAAGTGCAGGACTAGACAGCTAAAGAAGAACGAAATGGGGATGTGAAGAATGAAGGGGGGTTGGGGGAGACGCGACAGAGAGTAATGACCATTGTATACCAAAACGCCACATACCTGTTTGACCACGGTTCAACGAGGGCTCAGTGTGTGTGAGAAGACCAGTGCCTCTCACTTGCTCTTGTCTGGTCACCTTGTGGTTCAGCCTGCATGTCATCCATAGGGGGACAACACACTGAGGAAGGGCTGTGAACCAGCACAGCCAGATATGCCACACCTTTTCACAGTCTAAACAGTAAAACAGGCATGAAGCTGACACTCACACTCAAGGGCAAACTGAAGTAATTGCTCATAATAAAAAGTGTTTAAAGGAGTTAACTCAATAACTGACCCATGCAGGTCTCATCCGGTGATCTCTCCATCTGTTTGGAGGAGTGAAAGAGCTAAACACAGATTTCAAATGGCACAGGACTTGTTCAACTAGTACATTTGAAATATGCAGGTGTGTCTATGTGTGTTTGTGGGGGTTTTCATCTGCATGTATGCCATGTGTGCAACAGCTTACGATAAGTGCGTCAGCAGATGCTTTTCCATCTGGGGACATGCTCCGACCTGAGGATGTGATCAGTGGAAATTCGGAGTGATGGATGAATGCAGATTTGACGCTTTTCTATGAGCTTGAATAGATATAAGCTCTCCTTTCAAGTGCGAAGTATTGTATCCCGTGCCATGCTGACATACGTATGCACACATACTGTAGGCTACATTCACACAGAAACACATGCACAGAATGTATGTTCACGGGGCGTACCATCACACACAGATGGGTGCAAACAGACACTCACCCCACTGTAAGCGCACTAACATATGGGCTAACTCACCCCTGTTGAAATGCACACTAAACACACATGTTCCATGGACACACAAAAAACACACAAATTACCATATGCACATACGCACACAAGCGACCTTTCAAATGTGTGTGTGCACTAGCACATCTGCACACATAAGAACAGCAGACAAGACACATGAAAAGATTAGCCTATTCATCTCATGGATGTGCTTCATTGTACTTAACATACTGTATGCATACAGAACTATCTAGATTTTGGTGCCAATCCTATCTCGTCAGATATTGGGTAAGGTGACCAATGGGCCAAACTCCTAAAAAGTCGGAGTAGTCCTTTAAGTGTAACGTCCTTACAGTGTTGTTTTCTGAATGTGTGTGTGTGTGGTCGGGCTGTGCAGTAAATAGTGTACATACCAGGTTTGAAAACTCAGCTCAGGCACTTGATTTAACGTCCCTAAAAAGCAGGCCTCATCCGTTGGCAGGTCCTAACCACCTGACCACCAGGGGGTTTTGAACTGATAAACTTATACTATAAAGGTTTAAGGCACAATAGGCATAATAATAATTGCTGATCAGGTCAAGGCATTTGGGTTGTTATGCTTACAAGGGCCTTGCAAAGTAAGAGCTAACAACAACAAAACAATAGCTGATTTGTGGTTATGTGATTTGGAGAGGGTTTTTGTTTTGCTAAATTCCTGTATTTTATGTAAGTTCCATGAGAGAACGGTGAGTATTGAACAACAATCTACTGTAGGTGGGTTTGAATGACAGAGATGAGTAAAAACCAGTATGATCCTTTAACCTTCATCCTAGCTACCCGTAATCAGAGGTACAATATTCTGTCTCTGACCCATATTAATGCCTTGTCAGCTGATAAACTAGCCTCAACAGAGACTAAGATAAACCAGCACCTGATTTCACCACAACATTTCTGTGGTTATTAATCATTGACAAGCTATACTTCTGACATGATTAAGTGTTAGGAAAGAAACAGCAGCTAGACAAACTCTAAGATAACGTTCAAAGATAAGGATAAACTGGAACTGCAAAAATCAAAAATATTAACGTCGTAAAGGAGTGATGTTGTGGTGATAAGTCGAAAGTGTCCAGTCATAAATATATTGATCTAGTTATGGAGAGTTTTGCTGGGGTAATTATTACTGAACTAAAGACACACCCTGATAGCTGAGGGCAAAAATCATCAATAACCACATACTTCACAAACACGGCGGGATTTACGCTTTATTGCACTTGTTTGTTCTCTCTTTTCTTTTTTCCAGGTTTCCATCCATTTTTTCTCTTTCGCTTTTGCCTCTGAGTTTAGTCAACTGATATGTTTGCCTTATGCGTGTCCTTCTCCATCCCACTCATTGGACCTGAGCTCCCTGTTCTGAGCCAATAGGAGGACAAGATGCACATCCTGCCTCTGAGGTGCTACGTGCATTACTCACCCCCAATTTTCTCTTTCTCTCTTTCATTTACCACTCCCTCATCTGTGTTAACCTCCCTTAACCTCCACCCTTTATTAGCTCACATCTGATCTCTTAACCTCTCTGTGTTTGTGTGCATTTTTGAACCCGACTGACCGACTGGCTTTCCTCAAGAGGCATCAACTATACCTCACACACTTTTTTGAACAGGCAACAAGTATACTGTAATCAGGCAAGCAGACTGACAGGCATATGCTGAGTCGACAGATAAGCTGATGGCCAAACCAGTCAGATGGCTTTTTCGTTTAGTGGGCCCAACTGGTGACTGGGTTGCGATCGGAATAAGGGGGAGAAATCAGCTCTGACTAACTGTAACATTTCCTTCACTTGCATCATCCCAGACTAATGGACCACTCACTGTTTCCAGCCGTCTCCTCTGTTCACCCCCACCACCCTCTGTAGGGTGACCTGCAGCTATGGCACGTGAGTGAGGAGGCAGACCAAACACCGAAAAGACACGTGCGTGAGTTTGCGTGATGAGTCAGCGAAACGGGGCTTGTGCGTCTATCTGTGCATTTGCCTATAGACGTAGAGAGACATGATATATATATACAAGAGCCTAGCTGACCCAGACATGACAACAAACAGAGAGGACCCACCGGCGAGGTCAGACTCCAACTGACAGATAATACCCCTGGACCACAACACACGGCGATAAGTCACCTTCCCCTAAGTACTTATTAACGACACACAAACACTCACACCACGACATGTTGAGGCTTACTCACGCTCGCAGATGTGCACACACATGCATGCATGTATGTGCGATGAGGTCAAGGCCAAGCAGCATATGCCTGCCCATTGCCAGTTGTTTACTTCAACAGAAAACATGTCTTTTTCAAAATGTATTTACCTGGAGAATGTATAGTATGTTGAGGACACTGTTGAGGGATTAAACTGGTGACCTTCCTGTCACAAGCCTTGTGTTTTAACCTCTAGGCTATAGTCGCTCCACTTGCTCCATTGCTAAATGATGATCTCAATGAAATCCATAACGATTTGTGATCCATAACCACTTTAAAGTTAAAAGCAATGAAAACCCTTTCTTCCCAGCAGTGGGGAAGAGTAGACTTTCAGGGCCTACCGTGTGCAGGCATGAATCAAATATTATTCAAATGTTGAAAATGGCCTGGAGACACAATACTTTTAGTGTAAAGTCAGTGCAACATATTTGTGTCATGTGACCTTTGAGAAAGAAAGAAAGAAAGAAAGGGAGAGGGACAAAAGACGGATAGTTCCTCCACTATCTGACACAAAATAGCCGGATACCTTGAACTTGATCTTGCTCAGTCTTCCCTGCACCATATTCAATCTATTTTCACTAGACTTCAGCAGTTGTGTAGATATTTTTAAAAGGCACATTTGTAAATAACATCAGCCATCTTGGAATAAATCTTTCTAGGGCCAGTAACCACACCTTTCACAAAACATAAACGGTGAACCATCATTTGTGGTTATGAGGGTGAAACAAGTTGACCTCACCTTGACCTCTTGGGTAACAACCATAAATGTCGACATTTTTGCGTTAATTGAGTTGAAACAGTTGTTTGTTTACACACCCACTGATAAGACAGACGACTACAAAGACTCACTATCGCTCCGAGGGCCATGCTGACAATGAGGCCTAGACAGAAGAAGTGACTTGTTTTAGCCTGTGTCTGTCTGAGTTTGTCTTTGTCTGAGCGCACACATGTGAACATGTTTGCATGTCTGTGTTTGTCTCCATGCATGTGATGTAAAGGCCCAAAACGTAATAACTGCCCATAATGTAATAAAATCAAATGTAATAAAGCCGATAACGTAATAAAAATCCAATAATGTAATGAAATATTGAACCTGTAACGTAATAGCTTTTTTGCCCATAACGTAATAACTTCTTACGTGGTTCTTTGGTGTAGATGTTTTGGTGCTTTGTGACCGGCTTCCTTTGTGCCTCATGTTGTGGTGTTGTGTGTTGCAGTATGCTTCATGCTGTGCTTTGTGCTGCTTTCCATAGTTTCCAGTATACCTTGTGATACTCTGAGGGGCTTTGTTGAATGCTTTGATGTACTCTGCTACTCTCTGGTGCTAAGGAATACGTTGTGATTCTTTTAACAGGCTTTGTGGCACCTAGAGATCATCTGTGGTAATGTAATAAGTGGTCAATAAAGTAATAAGTTATTACATTATCGGCACAAAAGCTATTAGGTTACAGGTTCAAGATTTTATTACGTTATTGGATTTTTATTACGTTATGGGCTTTATTACATTTGATTTTATTACGTTATGGTCAATTATTATGTTTTGGGCTGTTACATGTGACCAAGTGAGTGCACAAAATGTA
>OMLI01070972.1:0-16884 GCA_900302605.1 Rondeletia loricata | reverse complement strand
AAATCTTGAACCTGTAACGCAATCGCTTTTTTGCCCATAACGTAATAACTTCTTACGTTACTGCTAGTTTATTACATTACAGGCCTGAAAACAATATTTTTGCTAAATAATGTAATAACATAAACCAGTAGTGTAATAATAGTCTAAAATGTATTTTTATTTACTGTGTTGTTCTTGGTGTAGACGATTTGGTGCTTTGGGACCGGCTTCCTTTGTGCCTCATGTTGTGGTGTTGTGTGTTGCAGTATGCTTCATGCTGTGCTTTGTGCTGCTTTCCATAGTTTCCAGTATACCTTGTGATACTCTGAGGGGCTTTGTTGAATGCTTTGATGTACTCTGCTACTCTGGTGCTAAGGAATACTTTTATTCTTTTAACAGGCTTTGTGGCACTTAGAGATCATCTGTGGTAATGTAATAAGTGGTCAATAAATTACATTATGGGCACAAAAGCTATTAGGTTACAGGTTCAAGATTTTATTACGTTATTGGATTTTTATTATGTTATTGGATTTTTATTACATTATGGGCTTTATTACATTTGATTTTATTACGTTATGGTCAATTATTATGTTTTGGCCGTTACATGTGACCACTATAGAGTGCACAAAATGTAATCTGTTACAGATTACTCTACCTGCTGAAAATAGCAGTAGCATAATCCATAGTATAGCAATAACATCATTACATACAAATACTCAAACTCAGTAAGAATCTGATTATATCTGTTGCTTTTGTATTAATTTGTCTCCAAAATATATAGAATATGCAGCAAATGAACAGATAATTCAAATTTACAGTCTGTAATTTGAATAACGTTATCATTTGCAACCATTATCAAACACTTTTTCAAGATATGTTAGTGTCAGTAATTCAGCAAGTCATCTCCTATGGTTTTTTTCAACATGATTTCTAATTACGGTATATATTTCACAGTAACAGACTACACACATTTGTTTAAATCATATTACTGTAATCTCTCTGTTACTCAATCAAACCGTTACTCTTGAATCCTGACTGTACACATGAGGGTACATTGTTGTTGACCGTCCACACAACTGAGCGCTGGAGTCCAAACATGTTTTTTTGGCTACCTTAGATGTTGTCATTGCCTTGAGGGGGGTCCTCTTGCCTGCTACATTTTTACTGAATACTCAGAAACCAAAATGTTTTTCATGTCTCAAGAGCGGATTGGTTGGTGATCAACAGAATACGTTTTCAAACATCCCAAGCCTATGTAAGTCACCCCTGTGACATATCAAGCCAACCCTGATGCTGCTATAATTGCAAGTTGTGCAACAGGTCACAAAACACATGATGCAATAGGCTGACTGTTGCACAACGCTCTCTTAAATGTAAATACCATTTGATACCATTTGAAAAACAAGCAAAGAAAACCTGACCTCTTAATGTTATAGATTATACGCACAGTAGTCGTTCAGTATACCATAACATCATTTAACGCATATCATGCTCAATTACGCTTCAAATGTGAACTGTCAGGAGTAAAAGATGCTGAAATCAATTTGTTCATCTTCATGGTTTATGTAATTGTTAAACAATGGGCTGTGCTGTTAGACACATTATCTGGCATCTGACTGCCAGCCATGTAACACTGAGGTCCTACAAGATTTTATTCTAAACATAGATATTTCATGAAAATTCCAGCTGTTCAGCCTAAAAACCTTCCAGTAATCTGAGGGTGACATACAATTTGGGACTGCTATAAAAACAAAAGACAAAACCAATTGTGTTATTGTAAGCTTGAAATATGAAAAACGTCACCACTTCAACCACCCTCAATGAACTCATGTCACACTGCTTTTTCATGACATAACTGTGTCTTTTGCATAATGGAGGACTTTTCCCCCCCAGTCTGAATTAAAAAAGGCTTTGTAAAGACGTCTGCACTGAATTACATCTGCCCTTAAGCCTGTAAACTTGTGACTGTTATAAAATGCTTGTTGGGTTCAGAACATGCATATATTTGTTGCCGAGCAGTAAGGCATAGAGCAATGTGTTATAATGCTATTAAATTCAGTTTTATAGCCTCGATGGGAATCTACAATCAAGTTTCCTGATGATAGAAGCGAACTTTGAACTCTGACCTGACGATAACCGAGGAGTGTGTTTTGATTTTGTGAGCTTGTTCAGGGAAGTCAGTGCCATTCCTACGCTGGGAAAAGTCATCTTTATTTCGGGAACAGTTGATCTGTGCAGGGCAAAGTCACTGATGTGCCGAGCGGTCAGAGATTGTTCCACCAACCAATGGCTTGTCCTTGCTCATCCCGCAGCATTTCCTCTTTGGCTTACTGTTGCTGGAGCCCGGACGTTCCCGTACGCGAGCGGAGAGCAGCAACATAAACAACCTGTGTTGTTCACACTGCTGCTCTGCTCGCTGTTTCAACATACTCCTTCCAGCTAGCCTTAGGGAGAGAATGCTCAATTTCAAAACTATAGGCAGCATATGAATTAAAATAATTTGAAAATAGAGTCCTTATCAAAGGTGACCTTGTATTCATGTTCTGAACAGCACTGTGCCTTATCCCCTTTCCTTGGAGCGCACATTAGTGACATGACTTGATTTTTCCACTGCATATTGTTGAAGGAAATGTCACGGCCTGGTATTCTTATACAGTACTTCATACACTGACCTTTTCTACTCTGTTGTGTAAACACAACATTTGTACTTCACCTGACTTTAAATATATTGAATTTAAAGATATCAATTTCAACCCACGGGAACATTGACATGTGATTTACTTCTAAATTTACAATGCTCCTTTGGGTGGATCTCTTCTGTGCCCTCACTGTTTTTAAAACCAATTTTAAGACTATTTGAACTCAGACCATCTTCTACTATTTGACTTTACTTATGAGCCTTATTCGTGAGCCTTTGGATCATTTGGGTGATTCAGTTTGTTCAAATGTGCTTGAAAATCACATAACCTGATCATGTGATGGTAAGACTTCAATGAATATTCAGAAATGTTCTGCTTTCCTTAATCGATGTCTGGTTCTGGTCCATTTGGCCACTTTCACCATCGAAGTTCCGATCTGCTCATCAGTAATCATTATTTATGGTCGACGAGGTGATCATGGATATCTGTAGACTTAAAGCCTTGGTCTTCTAGCTTGTGCACCCACCTAGTACTTTCATGTGGATTAGGTCTAATACCAGACAGCCGGTCTACCAAAACACAAAGCTCCATGTTGAACTAAGTGGGTGGCACTCTCAGATTCCACACCTCTCTATCAGGACAAACTTAAGTTATCATTGTCTTTCCACTGTCCCACCACACCCATTACTGCCAAGCTAAAATGATACACCAGATTTGACTAAAATTGGGAAGACATTCTGTATTAGGTTTGGTGGACCCATACACTGTACACAGTATATTGACTCTTACCATCTAACTGGTGTAGGATTTCCCTTTGATACTTTGTCAAAATGGCTATCAAAATGGAGCCCGACTCCTCATTGTTGTGTTAAATGGCCCCAGTACATGGGAGGAGGATTGTGTTGCACAGTTGCACAATGGTACAGAGACACAAGGCTGGCGAAGAGCTAGGCTTTGTTATGCAGGATGAGGGATAGCCTTAATGAAAATAGGTTTCACTTTACCTCTACAAGGATGCATTAGTGATAAAACACACCGTCTCCAGCAGGTAGTCTGCAATACTCCAATCAGAGACCGTCCATTGGCATACTTTTACCTCCGCATTAACATAGCAAGCTTATGAGCTCTGGAGTGGGGAGACTTGATTACACGATTTAAGATTTGCATAGTGAACTAACAGGTTCTGAACAAGGCACAGTGGAGTCGGAGCTTAGATAAACGTCCTTTGACTTCCACAGTGCAATAAGTTATAGAAATCAGTCAAATCAGTGCAGCACTTAACCTTGACACTATCTGTAATATATGTTTGGCTCAACATATAGCACTAAGCTAAGATCTCTGGTGTCTGTTCAGTGTGACAGAGACAAATGATTGATACTTTTGAAGACAGACACTGGTATAAATACAGTTTTATCTCATACTTCATATTCTCTTCACCATCATCAAGGTCAATAAATATGCAGAAATAATTGTAAAAAAAATTCAAAGCTATTTAAATATTTTTTGCTTCTTTGATGGATATTTGAAATATTTCTCAAAAAATATTTGCTTTCTTATTTTATCTATTTCACCAGGAAATAATCCCATTGAGATTCAAAATTTTCATTTCCATGTGAATCCTGGCCAAGATGGCTTAAAAACATCAAAACAAATACAGTAAATCACATAGTGACATAAACGCATAATAATCTGCAATTAGTCTAGGCTACAAAACAAGCACTTTCTAAGATATGCATTCAAAAATCAAATCAAGTATTTCATTTCTAGTCATAATACATATTTCACTGTATCAACTAGTTGACATGGGTCATATTTAAGCCTACGAATATATCTGAAAACACAAATATTCTTAGTCCATGTCTGGCGACAAAGGCAAACAATACGAATGAAATCACAACAGGCGGTGAAGATTTATTTCCCATATAAGCCCTCTGTTTCTGTTTCTGTTTCTTCTTTTCAGTGCCCAATATACTTTGAAAGAGACAATTATTCGTATTATTCAATATCTGTATTAATGATTTCCCCGTTGACCCATGAACACCATATCAGTGTGCGGTCATCTCTGCATGATTAAGCTTTTTGAAAACATCTTTCTGACCAACAGCACATCGGCCTCTTATTTCCAAGTTTGGGAACACATCAAGACACACGCTGAAAGAAACAAACACCAACACCAGGAGCAAATTAGCTGGCTGATTGTGCAGGTTTCCTTCCCACCAAGAAGTGCAGAAAAAAAGAAAACACAAACATAAAACAATGGGAATAGGAAACAGTTCTTCAATCCTTTCACGAGGTCAAATCACCGTACACACAAGCTAAAAATAATCCTTTACAAAAGGATGGTGTGTAATATTACTTAACAAACAGGAAGCGCATACTATAAACATTCTACATTTCAGTGACCAAGACTTATAGAAAACTGGACAGCTATTTTAATATTGGGCGTTAGCTCTGGAATCAGAGGCTTCTTTTTCAGGTGAAATCTACTATAGCGTCAGTGGTATTGGTCTTCATAATACTGCCCTGTAGGGAAATTCTCTTTCCTCTGGCCCCCTCCACAGGGAGGTCAGAGGTCAGGGTCAGCTAGAGAACAGCGCCCCCTGGAGCTGGTAGGGATTCAGTGTCTTGCTCAAGGACACTTCAGCAGGGCGGATGCTTGCAGACACGGGGGCTTGAACCCAGGTTGTCTGGTTGAATAACGGTCTCTTAAACAAACCTGCTGCCCCAGAACGGCTACCGAATTACTGATGGAAACATCAACTGCTCTCATAATGGCAGATAACCACAGCAAGAATCTGTGTTAGTTTCTCTTCTGACCAAAACACCTCTAAATCAACAATCACATGATAAGAAATCAGTGTGAGGGAGTAGACTTGCAAATGCACGCTACGTTTGGAGGTGCTCATTGCCTACAATGTGATAGAGGTGCAAGTATATTTTGAGCCTTGAAGCACTTTACAGCACAGTCTCTGCTTTCCCCCCCCCAAAAGACACATGTTGTTCATGGAAATGAATAAACAGATGTGATTCCTCAGAATGAAAGTGGAAGTTCTGAGGATTGTTCAGATCAGTTTTCAGGGTGAAATGGTTCAGAGGAAACCCTCTGGTTAAGAAATATGTGACTAATAGTTTGCCAGAACACACCTATTGGATCCACACCTGGAAATATTTCCCAGTCAGAACATCACTGAGGCCTCTTTCCTGTGAACAAGGTTTTCTTGTTCATCCAGCATTGCTTTGGCAGAGATAAAGGTCTGAGTAGCACACAGCAATGTAAGCACCTGCCAGATACGTGGGCTGATACTCTTCGAGTTTTACCTTGCATTTCGTGGTTTTTGGTATCTCTTCTTTTCAGTGCTTGGGGCAAAAGACCTGTGTAAACTAAGAACGTACGTCCATAACAGGTTTTTCCACTCTGTGAATGAGTTCAATCCCTAAAAGTGAAATTTAAGATGACTCTGCTCTCCTGGAGAAAGTGACGCGTGTATCATTGTTGTATCTTGCGCAATTTGTGTGTGTGTGTGTGTGTGTGTGTGTGCATGCGCATGCGTGTGCATACTAATCTGCTCATGAATATCTAAAGTGTTTGGTTTGTAAAACAAGCAACATTCTTGAAGGTCAGTGTTATTTTTTTGCACTGTTTCCTTCCCGTAGGCTGCGGACTGAGAAACATGACCATAACTACAGTAAATGGACCTATGTGCTTCAAGATAACATAATCTCTGCGACAAATAAGGCAATGATTCCAAGAAAGGACTGCGGCTGGAGATAACCGTGAATGACTTTGAGAAGCGGTTTCTATGTAATGCACTTTCCTTCTAAAATCCTTGTAATGCACTTTCCTTCTAAAATCCTTGTAATGATTGTGTGATTTTTAGCGTTCTTGTAATTTACAGTGAAGGCTACACAGTATTTTGCGCAAACATCAAAGAAGATTGAAGTCTGAGTTTACAGCTGAAGCTCCAGGCTTTCCAGGATCCTCGGCCACCCAATGAAACACCTGTTAATGCGTCCGAACTGGATATTGCCACTCTGTTATCTGATTTGGCTCTTCCGGTTGTCTTATCTGGCCCGCCTGAACCTCCGGAAGTCCCTTGTATCCCAGGGGGCTTTTCAACAGACCACCGTGACGGCCTTCACCAGGGGCCCGTCTCACGAAGCGACCTTAGAGGGTTAGCGAGCTCACTCAGGGCTTAACCCTGGCTTTTCGGTCTCATGACGGTGGCTCACTTTTAGCCGGGGTCGATCACCACTTTGTTTTCCGTGATGATTTATACAGTTGACCATTGTTATCAATAATGAATTAAATCTAGGCCTACTGTTGCGCTGAAATTCTTTCATAGGATTCCCGACAGTGATTAAGGCAATAGACTGCACTCATATTCCCATCGCTGCAGCCCTGGGCAACATGAGGCAGACTTGATACAATATTGTGTCATCAGTGTGATGACACAATATTGTATCAATGAGAAGAATGAACACTGTGTCTTAATGACGGGCAGTGATAAGAATTTACGCATTTACACTATCTGCAATTTTCCTCCAGCAATCCTCGCTAGCCTTGGCTGCAGCAACACTGTTACTTTTCACTGTTATGTTTTTGTATTGCTCATATTTATTCATTACAGTTTGTTCTTGAGAGAAGGACACAAATGTTATGCATTTCTTTCCCATACCCACTTTTACAATCTACTTAACGTGTTGAAATATGTTTACATAATCCCACAATTATTTATAGTGTATTGTTTTTATTGTTTGATCATTTTATTATTTTCAAAAAATTGTATTGCTTCTTTTTATATTCTAGTTGTGTGCTTATATGATATTTTATTTTCCCCGCTGAATCATATTACTATTAATACTATCATACTACTATCATTATAAAAAAATATGATAGAAAATTTGATGTTGATGTCAGAATCAGTGCGCTGCATTGTTTCTCTCCAGTTTTCTGCAACATGAAAACACAAAATATAGTTCTATCTTATCATATTCTTTGAGATGATTACCGTATGTGATTGAATAAAGGATAAGGTCAAAGAATATTTCTAGATATGAGGCCCATGGTTACTGGACTGCGAACGTTGAATATGCAAAGTGTCATCTGATCTACCACTTGAGAAGCACCTAATTCATACAGCTATGATGATGTTATGTACGAACTATGTCAGGACCTTGTTTAAGATGGTTCAACTGTTCGTCTGTTCGCTGTTCGTCTCTGATCTCTGTCCCTGCTGCACACACACACACAGTCAGGTCTGCCTGCCGGTGACGGTGAAACCAGCAAATGGCTGAGTCAGCTGTTTTAAAAAGAGCAATATATATATATTTATTGATTTTCTTTGTATCACATATTAGTGTTGAAAGAGCACATGCATTTTTCAGATCTGGCTAGCTAAAACGTACTTTTCAGGTGTGTTGAAAAGAGAGGAAAAATATGGAAATGCCCTTTAATACTGAGAGAGTGTGAAAACATTCAACAGGTAACCACTCCTAAACCCAATGCAACATGGAACAATTTGTATAACTAATCAAACTGAACACCATAATCATCATGGTAATTAGTTTGAATCACCCAGACTGTTCAGTTGAATTTTTCTTCAGTTTACCCGGAAATCAGCTGCTAAACAATTGTGACAGTGAAAATAAAGCCTAACTATCCCTTTGAAGTCCCTTAGTGGTCATCTGATTAAATTAAACGGCTATCAGCTATGAACTTCATGAAGGTGTTGAGTAAATATGTAGATTACACAGCAAGGACTTGGAGACAGAAGTGGTGATTGGCGCAAAAATAAATTGTACATACCAAATTCAAGTTCTTGATGAAATCTGTTGTGTACCAACAAAACAAAGTGGACCTGAATAAGTTAAGGAGAGGTATCTTTGGCACTAACACCCTTCTGCTACTCGTCTAATGGTATTAATTAATGTTGCTGTGATGAACCCGTGTGTGCTACATGATGTTCCTTTCCCATAAATCTTTATTTACTTGATGGGACAGTTAGGAAAACCATCATAGCCCCTGAACGCGAAACGAGAATCTTGTCATAAACACACAAAACGATTCTTTTGAAGACAACCTAAATATTTTAAATGAGGGGAAATCTTGTGTATAATTAATAAACCGGCGCCGACATGTGAAAGTACCTCTGACTCAGTTTTCCTTCGGTATGGTCAGTTTGGTCTCACTACAGAGCGGTCTCCTATTCCTGTGAACGTGACTTAGCATTGGCTTTTGAAAAACATACAGTAGACCTACAGTATATTCCATATAGATCAGTCTCAATCAATGGGGATCCAAGGATTTGCTGGAGATTTAATGGTCATTGTGTAAAGGAAAACGTGTAATTGTGTTAACTATTTGTTTTGACAGAAAGCTTAAAGAAATGTTCACCCTTTACTGCAGCAAGCGAAGCACCAGAGAAATAGAATTCACATCCTCTATTATAGGCATCCCACGTTTTCAGGATAGATTTCTAACAATGGGACTGCCATTTTCTAAATATGTGCCTCTTTGGTTCATATGTAGTTGGGTTGGGAAAGAAGTGCGCATGACTGAGGGGCCTACGGCAAGTAGCACACCAGTGATCATGATGCAATGTCTATCAATGTCTCGCATACCATGAATTCTTACACTCTTTGGCAGGAGGTAAGTTGAAATCTTGTGACGTAAATTATTGTGGAAGTTTAATCAACATGTTTTTTCCTTTGCTTATCCCTTCCACTGCAATCAAATCAATGCAATTAATCACGATGCAATGTCTAGCTTGGTACTTGGATTGACATGAATGATAATACACCACGGTGTCTCTTAGCGAGGGTGTACAACTACCAGATTGTGACTGTCAGCTGAAATGTTTGAGGATCAATGGCTCTACTCAAACTCTAATCAATACATTTTGCTCCTTTCACCATCATCCTTCCGTTTGTCTGCTGCTGGTCTGCAAGATTGCTGTTTATTGATGAATCCTAGCTTGCCAAACACTCTGAAGAGATGTAAATACTTGGTTTAGGCTACATCTGGCTCCTAGAGACATATGATAGTTACATATTAGCAAGGGCGTAGATTTCATTTCAGAAGTGATAGTGACATTTAAGGCGGGAGGTCTGGAGGTCCTCCTCCAGAAAATAAATTGGTCACTACATGCAATTTCCTGCATTTTTACAATCAGGGTTCGAATTACACAGTGGCTTTCGGGGGAGCCCTATTTTCCGGTACCCACTGCCACTAAACATGTCACATGCACGCGCATACATGGAAGTATGATACTGTCAATAACATTTCAGAGGCTATATAACAACATAAGGCTACTGTTTCAAAATCAAAGAATACATATGCCGCCAATATACTGTACATCCTAACTTTAGATTTTTGGTGAAGAGCCATGTATTCCTGTTTCTCCACTCACTCCATTGCTTCCTTGTCCAGTTGAAAGGTAACGTTGCATCGCCAGGGTCGCTGCTGCAGGTGGCGGCGGCGGTGTCTCTCGCTGAAGCCTCTCTCTCCTTGGAGCTGTCACTGTCAGCGACCGGCGCCGCCGGCCCGGCAAAATAACGTTGTAGCTGGTGCTGTTGTCATCACTCGTTGTCGCTGTCTTTGTTTTTTTGGTGAATCCAAATTGTCTTGGCTTGGTTATTTTCGTTTTGACATCCTGACTTATCTTCATACAGACGTTCAAAAATCCAGAATAAAATCACTATGCTATCCGTTAGCTATTTCGGCCGATTTGTACTAAAACGCACGCGAGCGCTCCGTGCGCTGCGCCCAGAGCGCTTTTTGGAATTTCATATTTTTGATATGCAAAGCGCTCCGCCATAAAAAAAACGCTTTCTTTGGACACGGCCCCTTAGTAAGGACAGGAGCCTCCTGTTATTTCCTGAATCCTTTTCTAGTCTACATGGACTGTAGACAAGAAAAAGACTAGACTCTGTGTGTGTGTGTGCGTGCACACATAGTGACGTCACTATGCCCAAATAAGGGCATAGTGCCCTAGTGACGTCACAATGCCCTTATGACGTCACTATGCCCAAATAAGGGCATAGTGCTCTTATAAGTGCCTCATGCCCAAATAAGGTAATTGCATCAGTCAGTCACTCAGTCAGTCATGATGTTGAATGTATAAAGTCACTATATTGACTACCACAGACAGACACAGAGGCAGCGGTGCACCTGCGGTAACAGAAGAAGAGAAACAGGAGCCTTGCTACACAGTAGGAGGCCCCACTTCTTGCCTTGTTGTTCTGGGCGGATCCTCTTTGCTCTTCTCCACCCCCCCTACAGAGTTCAGTACTTTAGCCCGGAGTGTTTCCCTCAGCCTGATACTACTACACTTTACGCACGTGGAGAGCGTACGACTGCGGCTGCGGTTCCACGCGCGTGCTTATGAGCACTTTTATCCCGCTGAGGTCTCGAGCCCAATGCCTCCAGAAGTGGCACGTTTCACCCATTTTTCACGACCCTCGCGCGGTAGAAACCTTTTATCAGACACCTCAAAAGACCTGTAGAGCATGGGTTCTGCATAACGTCGGTATTGTTGTTATCAGCTGGGCCCCCCTTTCTCTCCCGCGTTCTCCAAGTTGAGTCCTTGTGCATAATAATGGTAGATAAAGGCCCCCTGTTGACTTCTGCTATTATTTTTTACCTGTCCATTGGGGCAGCAATCTTTCAAGTCCTGGAGGAACCCAACTGGAAGCTTGCTGCAAACCAATATAGTGCCCAAAAGGATAAAATACTAAAGGACTATCCCTGTCTGACGAAAGATGATTTGGACAAAATATTACAGGTATGGTCACCAAAATCCTTGTACTGTTTTGTTTTTTTGTATGTTTTTACACCGAGCAGTTTACCTTACCTTACACTATATACTTCGACCATGTTATAGTTTTTGCATGCATACACCAGCAGCCCGCGTGAATGTTGTGATTTCCAGATTAATCATATATCAGTCACTGTTTAGACTTAAGTTTTGTAACGCACTGCAGTTTTCAGATAGCTGCAAGAGCAGACACATGCAAGTTGACCGAGCTGTAGTCTGCTATGTGGGCTTTCACCAAACACTGATTTCACTTTAGATTGTACACTACTACTGAACCCATTCCATTGATATTAAATGCATGGCAACAGAAGCAATTCAGGTGTTTCTATAGTATGGGAAATTGGCCAGAATGGATTTAATGTTCTTGCACAGCTAAATTCCTCAAATCTATCCTCCAATGTTTGTCTGGTATCCATGGCTAATGATGATGATCATTTAATTGCCTAGTTCAATTACTTTTAGATTGTAAAACTGCCAGAATGTCTGTCAGGAGCAGTGAGTATAATACCGGGTGTGGAGGGACTATCTGTAGCCTCAGTCCTAAAAAGTTGCAGTTCTCAGTGTTCTGTTGCCAAAGATTTTATGTCTTGTAAAAATGGCAATTCCTTATACAGTAGTAAAGCTGGTGTCGATGACCTCCTATGATCTACCGGTACTGTCAGCGTTAAATGAACTGAATGAGCACACAACAGTCAACACCTCTGATTTCACAGGTGTTTTATTGTCTGTTCACTTCTTTGGAGATATTGTTGAGGTTGGATAACCTTGATTCTTTTTTGTTTGTCAGAGATGTTTAAATGATTATGTCTAGAAGATGTTGGCCTGTTAGATGGAAAATCTGTCAACAAGGAAGAAGACTGCGGAAAATGAGACTTGACTCTCTAAAGACTTCCGTCAGCGCTCTGTCTGTTGTAATTGTATGTGAAATGTTCACTTTCATGATGAAGGAAACAAATCTCCCTTCTGAACTAATACAGAAACTGACAATAATTCATTCCTGACAAGAGGGGGGTTTGAGGTTGCACTGCAATGCAGTTTTCTCTCTTTACACAAGTATGACCAGAAACAGAAGACATGTCTCAACCTGTCCCCCTTTTTGGGCCCACATCAGTATTAGGAAGATTTATTATCCCCCCCAACCCCCCTTATGCTTCCCTCTGCTTCTCCTTTTTGTGTTTGGGGGACTGAAAGGGATATACCCATGAACCTCCCCCACTCGTGGCACCTCTGCAACGGCCAAATCTCTTCAGTGCATGCAAATATAGAGAGGAACGTAATGGTTGAGAAGAGAGAAAGTCTGGAGATTCCTCTAGGGCAGTTGGTGCTGTACAGCAGCTGACACAGCTGGGATCTTGGTAGCACTTTGAGAGGCCTGTCAAATCTCCGGCGTCAACTTAAACTGGAACGTTCCCCTCTCCCATGTGCTTTCCAGAAGACAAAGACCACATGATGCCAACTGTGGGATTTCAAGACACTTTAAAATGACGACATAAAGTCAGCATATTTGATTTAATGCCCCATTGCCAGTCATGCAATCACAGTTTTGTTGTCCTGGCATCATATTTCTAGAAGTGTAGACTCTCTACCCAGCCGTCTTCCTCTGCTGGTGTTTGGCAAGACACCTGTTGCAAAGGACATGCACTTGTACATAACACAGTCAATATAGAAAAAAATTTGAACAGATATTACCCTTGTTACTATGTCCTCTTTGGATTCCTTTTATCCCTCTCATTTGTGTTATGAGCAGAGACTATTAGATTTCCATTATGGAAACTTTGCTTAGTTTGTTAACAATAAAAACAATATATAACCAGTGTTAACAAGAGAAGGCGAGACGCATGTAAAAGTTAGTCTTCTCTGCTTTATTAACAAGGGATTTACTGCTAACTGTAGGAGCCTTGAAGTGGTCACAGTTTTACAGATTGGATTTTATGGTCCATCAATGTTCGTGCTTGAGAGGCCTTCGTAAAAGTTCAACTAGGAGGGTGGGGGCTCCACATTATCTCGAGTGCAAATAAGAATCCAACACACTGCTGTCCTGGCCATTGGATAAAATGCAAGCAACATGTTTTGTGTTTCCGCGTTGCCCAGAAGCAGTGTGGACATAGGCAGGAGACTGCATCATAAAGTTTACAAGCTACTCGAAACCTACTTGAAGATTGAGCCAGACACATGTATGTATATATCTCTGCTGACTCACAAAAGTAGAGCATGTCTTCATATCTCATCAAGATAACCTTTTGAGTGTTCAGCTGATTCTGCACATCTCGATAAGGGTCTCATTTCCTCAGGTTTGGTGTTTAGCAATGTAACAGCATTACAGTGCCACTGGTGTTGAAATGTTGAAGCCCGAAAACTTTTAGCACCTATTCATGCTACTTTTTAAAAGAGACCTTCCAAATTGTAACATGGGTTTTCTCTTGAAAGCGTTCTTGCAAGCAAAGATTATTGATTAACCAATAATGGTTAAAAACAATGGAACAATCAGGGTGACCTTCAAGAAAGACCCCTGCAGTCACACACTTTTTCACTTGTCATTTCTTGAGAAAGAATGATCAAAATGCTTGCTATACATTTGGTATTGTTAGTATAACCACCACCTCAGGCATTAAATTATTTTGTGGGGGAAATTATGAAATGACTCCCATAAGTGACTAGGCTAAATGATTCCCAAAAATGTATTTTCTCTCGGTTCCAATGTTTCCAGAGATGGGACTTCTGCCGGACTGCATGACTTTATCAGGGATTTGGTTGTCTGGACCTATATTACGCTTTTCCCAGTTTGCTACATTATTCCAGCTACAAGACACCAATATACAGTATATATCTGTTTATCTGAACCCATATGCATAGCATGTGATGTCAGACATACTGAAGGCATGAAATGTAGACATGTGATTAACATCCCTCCTACTTTGGGTACATATGCCAGTGAGAAATGATTATACTGTGGTGGTAAATATTCTCAGATCAGATGTCCTAAGGACAAGGACTGAAGAGCCATGGTTTCCGATATTGGTTTCTTTGAGTTCACTCTTTTCCATGACTACAAAGGCTTCTCAGGCACTCGCATTGTAGCTGACTTAAGGATGACTAATCGCGTTTGTGTGGCCAAATAAAGGGGAGTGTTTGTGAATACTGCAAACTTGTTCACAAACACATTCCTGTCACATGCTGAAAGTGAAACGTGGTAGGAATGAAGGCACAAGTGAATGAAGCAGAAGTAGCACACTGTTTGAGTGGCATGCTCACTTTGTCATGTGCTTGGGTTGTTATCTAGGGACTGTTGGCTTGAAATATCCAAGTCTTCCTTCCCCTGCACAGAACATTAATACTTACAATACTGAAGTCATGGAAGATAGCCAGGGATCTCAGTGCCACGAGTTTAGCTGTAGACTACTAATTAACCAGAGAGAAATGTCATTATTCGCCTGACCATTTAAATGGATTTTACTTCAGGCCATGGTGTCAACATGTGCAATTCCATTTCAGTGTGAGAATGTCACCATCCAAGTCGGTATACCAATTGCAACCAATCTAATTGGTTCAGGAGGTTAGCCTGTGTTGCAATGAATTTGCAATAAGCCTAATCTTAAAATGTAAGGTTAGATAAGCCTCCAGTTGTATTCTAAATCCAGTAATCCTTCATTGATGGTATGCTAGAGTTTCATTTAATGAAAATGTTAATCAACACACTAAGTCAAGTCAAGTCAACTTTATTTATAAAGCACGTTTAAAAACAACCATGACCCAAAGTGCTGTACAAAGAATAATAACAAATTAAAATACGGTAAAGCAGACATACAAAGATCAGTACATAGAAGAGACAAATACACTATATATAAGCAGCATAAAACCCATTAGGAAGATTCAAACGCTAGTGAGTAGAAGTATGTTTTAAGCCGAGACTTGAAAGAATTGACAGATGGGGCGAATCTGATGGAAGAGGGAAGGCTATTCCACAGTCATGGGGCTGTAACTGCGAAAGCTCGGTCACCTCTGACTTTGCGTGTAGAGCGCGGGACGGCCAGGAGGCCCATGTCAGACGACCTAAGAGACCTGGGGATAGTGTAAGGGCTTAAGAGATCTGTGAATTAAGAATGAATAAAGAAAAGAAATGCCATGTGTGGAGTTTATGAAGTAACTGTCTTATGCAATATAAATGGCTTAGTTTAAAGCAGCCGCTCACAAATCTCTTTAATGGTATCATATGCGCTGCTTAACAGATGTAAGCTGTAAAAGACACCCAAACATAAAGAATCCTTTCACTGTCTGGAAACTTTATAACTTGCCCCTTTATGTTTTTACCAAATCAAGAAGAGCTTGTGAAATGGAGATTGAGTTTGATGTGCCATGTACACTTTCTTACTTGACATCAGTTGCTTACATTAATGTATTTTTGTGCAAGAGTTGATTAGCTAGTTTTGGAATAGATCAAAGAACTCACAAATTCTGTTACCCTTTCTATCAGATTTTCATCTCATGCAGCACAAAAAGCTTTTTCGTGCTCTGAGGAGAATCTTTGATCAGTGCAGACAGTGACATCTCAGCATTGTTTCCTGGATGCATTGTTTGCACCCCTGTCCATATCTGAAAGTCACAAGCAGCTGTTCCCAATGCTACTCCACAGCATTGTGCACTCATACACTGGGAGCGGAAAAGTACCTAGGGACTGGAGTGGTGAGCTGGGTCGCCAGTTGTCCTGATAACAGTTGGAGTTTGTCGTTGTGGTTTTACTGCTCTTTGGTTATCAGAGTGTAGCAGTATTTGACTCCCAAGCCTGCAGTTTAGCAACAATTGCAGTGGCAGACCAGCAAAGGAATCCCTCACTTTGAATAAAACAGTGTGGCGCCGCCTCAATTGTGGTCACTGGTCATGACTCATGTGTTATGCTTAGACTGCACTTTTTGGAACCATATTGCAATTTGTAATGTGATGATACGTCAGGCTTTTTTCATAACTTTCTCTTCAACTGCAGCGTAGACTGATATTTTGAAAATATACACAGTGCAATCCTTCATTATGGTTGGTGAGCAGTAGGGATGGGTATCGTTAGGATTTTATCGATACTACTACTCTTATCAATACTGCTTATCGGTTCGGTACTTTATCGATACTCTTATCGGTTCTTTTTGATTATTATTCAAGAAAAAAAGACAATTAAGAACAGAATCGACATTGCTTTATTATTGTTTTATATAACTTTATATAAATATCAACAAATATTATTTCTTCAGCAGCAATGTTTTAAATGCGTCTGAATTATAGACTTTATAATCAACAACAAATCAGATTAAAAAAAAAATAAAAGTAGATAAAGTAAGTGACTGTGGCACTCAATAGTGAGTTTATAGTGACCTTATTGTACTTAATGGTATTCACTATAATATCCTATAGGATATTATGCTGTATAGTTAATAGTTTTGCTGTGGTATCTGTATAGTATCTTT
>OMLI01070955.1:8481-19848 GCA_900302605.1 Rondeletia loricata | reverse complement strand
TGGATTGGATGATTGAAGTCTATCAGTAACAAGGAAGAAACAAGACATATTGGCAATTTTACAATTTATTCATTTAACAAACAGGCAGGAGCCTCAGTAGCGTGTGGAAGAACCATACACAGCCACAACAGCCTGGCACCTCCTCCTCATGCTGGTCACCAGCGTGGTCACACACTGCTGTGGGATGGCATTCCACTCCTCAACCAGGATTTGTCGCAAGTCAGCCAACGTGGTTGTGTTGGTCACTCTAGCAAAGTGTGGAGAAGATGGGGAGAACGCTATGCTGATTGCTGCACTGATAGAGTAACACCTTCTGGTGGAGGCAGTGTGATGGTGTGGGGCGGCATCTCCATCACTGGAAAAACGAGGCTTGTCATCATTGGAGGCAATCTCAATGCAGAGAGATATCAAGATGATTCAATCATCCAATCCACCAAACAAGAGTCAATAGCAACAGCAGAATAAGCTGAGAAGATTTGGCAAATATTTCATGGGCGCAACTCACATACTCAGCTGTGCTGCTCATCCCACAAATGCATGTTCCTTACAAATGGGGCACCATTTAAAACAGAGAAATAATCTACCAAACACAAATTTCCGAACTTTTATATATTTTTTAAAAGTCTGTTATCAGATTCTATCCTGGTAACTTACATAATTTTGATACCAAGATGTATACTAGAAATGCATATGTTTAACATTTATCTTACACAAACAGGAACGTGGGTAAACATTTAAACAGTTGAGGTGGGTTTTTTACCCTTCACTACATCCCTGGTGATATAAAACCATCCACCAGTGAATGATTCAGTTTAACATGTCGTGAAACGCGCTTACATTTTGGTTTTTATAAATCAAATCATTCCTTCAGATTAATTTAAACGGGCAAAGACGCGAATGCACACCTGAAGTAACTTAAATTGAGTGTTATGAGAAAAGCACTTACCTGCAAAATCAACTACCGATGATTTGTACGAGGAACCAAACATATCCCGCACTTCTTTGGCATGCTTGTACAAACAATGAGGCCGCTCACAAAGTCCGCGTTTTAAGAAAGGACAACCTATATCAGCAAAGAGACCAGACAAGGGCAACATCAGCAGACAGCCGCTGTCTTTATGCTCACCGCTTGGTTAAGTTAATTGACACGTGGAGGCTTCAAAATGAACCTGTCATGACGTCAGTCTTACCTTTATAGCCTCGATTCAGGACGCGAGGAGGCCGTTATGAATATTTTAGTTATTTGAAATAAAATAAAAATGTAATGCATGAATTTTTACAAATCCAATGTTCAACCCAGGTGAATAGTTAAACTTTTTTTGTTTGTTGCTGTGCGCTGATTTTTTATTACCCCAGGTTGACCGGTGTTTGTTGTGTTGCAGTACGCCCTCCAGGACGGCAGGTGGCAGTGCGGCACACAACTGAACTGGGATCAACAACGAGAGAGCGCGGCTGTAGGGGGCGTTTACACCAGGTTTACACAGTGAAAGACGGTCAAGTTAATGTTTACACACCCGAACTACATTGGCGCGATTGTCGTGTAAAGAAATCCAAAAATCCCCATATTTTTGCGGTGTTTGAAATGGAGAACAGCGAGGATGAAGTGGATGAGGATGAAAATGAGTGGAAGAGCAGTTTCACGGACTCACAAGTCAGCCCTGCTGCTGGTAAACTATCATTAACAATGGAGGAGGCTCGAGGCTGGGAAACCCAAATCAGACATAACAGTTTCTATTTGCAATCCCCTAATACCCTTCTGGCTTTATGACAAACAGAAGAAAACATCTGCCTACCAGCTGTCTTAGGCAATGCATCTGGAGTATCTTCTGGATACTCATTTTAATTGATAACGTCTCTCTGTTTCAGGGCCCAACTTCAGTAAGATACCAATACCAACACCTGCACAAAGAGTCATTCTACATTTTGACTTGGACTGCTTCTATGCCCAGGTGGAAATGATCAGAAACCCAGCACTGAGGGATGTCCCTTTAGGTAAACTGATTTTCTTCCTCTATTCCCCCTGGTAGATGAATACATGCCCTCACTTTTCTAATCCAAATATAGGTATTCAACAGAAGTATATCGTAGTCACCTGTAACTACGTGGCAAGGGACCGCGGCGTCACCAAGCTGATGTCAGTGACTGATGCCAGGGAGAAATGTCCTCAGCTGGTGCTGCTTAAAGGAGAGGACCTGACACACTACAGGGAAATGTCCTACAAAGTCACAGGTAGTCTAGTCTGTCATCGCAATAATCAACACAAACCCTAAACCCTAAAACACTTTTAACTCTATTTTTTGGTGTTGTACCTTGCATTTCTGGTCCCATTTTGTTGTTTGGTGGCGTATTGTTCGAAAGGCATTCTGGGAAATGTAGGAAATCACTAGCTGAAGTAGAAGATGAGGCAAGAGGGTACAGGAAAAAAGCTAATTACAACACTTTGTCACCAAATAACTCCTGGAATGCATTGAACATCACAGATTGATGATATATAACAGTGTGGGAGTATCCAAGGGTGGATTTTTTTCCTTTAACATATCAGGCACTGCGAACTACAGTATGTCCTCATCTGCCTCGTTGCAAAGGCAACATTTTCTATTTCTGTGGCAGAAGCAACCGCTCACCTCGCCTCGCCTTGTGTTGTCCCCCATCCAGAGCTGCTGATGTCCTACTGTCCATTAGTGGAGAGGCTGGGATTTGACGAGAACTTCGTGGATGTCACAGAGATGGTAGAGAGGAGGCTGACGCAGACACCAGAGTCCAACAGCTATTCGTTCGAAGGCCACGTCTACAACCGTTTCAGTAAGTCACCTCAGTGCCTGCGGTGTGTAGTTCCAGGCATCTGACTCACGGAAACCAGGACATGAGTTGTGAAACCAGCTAAGAGGCTACAACGATGAAACATTTGCATTGGACTTTCAGTTTCCCACTGCATCAGAAAGCTTTTCGAAGAATGTTAAGTGTTTGCTCATTTTGGAGATTTGGTCAAAGATATTTGAAGTGTTCAGACCGGCTCTGTTGTGCTTTGGCTGCTCAGGTGCAGACGCTGAAGCCAGTGATCACCCACGTTTGGCTTTAGGTTCACACATCGCAGCGGAGCTGAGAGCAGCCATCGGTAGCAGACTGGGTCTGACCGGCTGTGCTGGCATCGCCACCAATAAGCTGCTGGCCAAACTGGTGTCGGGCTCCTTCAAACCCAATCAGCAGACCACCTTACTGCCGGAGGACGTCGGCGATATCATGGGCCGTCTGAGTGGTCTTCGCAAAGTGCCGGGTACAGAAGCTCAGCTCTCACATGGAATTCAGACTTATTCATCAAGTTGTCTGTGCATCCTGCCCTGCAAAGGCCAAGAGCAGTCACTGCTTTTGTGTGTTTTAAACGTTGAAGGCTTTGACTCGGGTTTAGATTTAGTATCAACACAAATTACACCCATTAACGCTATTAAATTATATACAGTCCACTTATGTACCAACAATACTGAGCAGTAATTTCTCATTTTTCTCAGTTTCACTATTTCACGCTGTTACTGCTCTTTGCTCTCTTTCAGCTTTGTATGGCAGCATTGTTTAAATGTATTTGAGTTCAACACTATTTTGGCCTATTCTTGTGCCCATACTGTTCATAGCAATTATAAACTTGGTGGTTCCATCATGTCCTCTCAGGGGTGGGACACCAAACCAGTAAGAGACTTCAGGCCCTGGGATTGGTCAGTGTGCAGGACCTGCAGCTCTTCCCATTGGCTGACTTGGCGAGAGAGTTTGGAGGCTCCACTGCTCAGCGCTTGAGGAACCTGGCTCTGGGAATCGATGACTCACCTGTCACCCCTACTGGGGCCCCGCAGGTAGGGTAGGATATCTGCTTAAAGGATAATACCTGTGTGATTAAATTTTTTCCTATTGCCATTAATGCCCATGAAAAGTCTAAACCCACCGATGTATTTGCCACAGTCAGAAGCTGCTGCTGTCTGTTGTACTGCAGGTTTGCCGACCTCCGGGACGTCGCAGGCTCCCATTGTTTTCATAAATACATTTAAAAACAGCTCACAGAGACACACTGCTGCCTTGACGAACGTAATCCATCATTTTGAATAACACGTGTATTGTATTGTTTTTGTATTTTTTCCTAATTCCAATGTGCTGGGAATTTTTCTTTCAAAAGTACTATACATTCTTCTAGACCATACTATATTTTCTTCCCAAGTAAGGGCCAAGAAGTGAGTTTCAAAAGCCAAAACGTGATGAGTGTTGAGTCATTGGTATTGAACTGCAGATATATTCTGGTCATTTTGTGCTATGAGGCAGTAAAAATCGTACTGATTGGGCCTTTAATGTATAAATGTTACATTGCACAATTTTTTTTTTTGCCTTTCTTATTACAGGGTTCCCGCGGATCCTTAAAAAGTCTTAAAAGGCATTGAATTCATTAATCTAAAAATAAGGCCTTAATTGGTATTAAAATGTCTTAAATCAATCTTTCAAAAGTCTTAAAAATGCTAAGACATGGGAACAGTGTTTCCCTTATATGCACCTAGCGTAACGCCGCTGCTAGGTGGGGACGATAAAATATGTATTTGGGACGAACAGAAATCCTTCCGGACGCAGTCGGGACGAAGAGGGTATTTAATTTTTATTTTTTCACTTTTAAAATGTCAACTGAGCCGACTGTCAGTGCGCGTATCACTGTCACTGGCAAACAGTGCGCGTCTTCTGAGTGCTCGCCTAGTTGACAGTGGCACGAGACCACTACACGAGTCCCGCGAAAATATCAGAATGTTTAATAGAATGTTTAATAAAAGTTCCCGCGGTACTGGCCATCCTCTCAGTCAAGGGAGCACTCGCCTAGTTGACAGTGGCACAAGACCACTGCGAGACCCACGAAAATGTTATTGTTTTCCATGTGTTCCACTCTAGAAAGTGACATTTTTTTCAACATTTGAAGTTAACTTTTTCACTAGACCAAAAAAGTTATGTTTTATGTTACAATAAACCCTAAGTAATTGATGTCGTCTTTTTCTTCAATTTTGGTTATTGTAAAGTTGGTCTTAAATTTCATTCCGAGTGGCATTAAAAAAGTATTAAAAAGTCTTAAATCTAACTTGCCTTAAGCTGTAGGAACCCTGTATTAGTACTTACTCTATATTTCAGTCTATCAGCGATGAAGACTCTTTCAAGAAAATTTCCTCAACTAAAGATGTTGTGCAAAAGGTTCAAGACCTACTGAGCAGTCTGATGGAGAGGTGGGCCGATTTTACAACCTATTAACCCTTAAAACCTTCAGTCTGTCTTTAAGACGTGAGCCACTGAATCTAACCTGTTGAATTTGTTTGAAAACAAGAATGCACAAAGATGGCAGGCAGCCTCAAACCTTCCGACTTACCATCCGGAGATACTCGGCGACCAACAAGTGGTTCAGTCGGGAGAGCCGCCAGTGTCCCGTCCCCAACCACATAGGGCAGAAGATCACCGCCGGTAGGCCCTTTGTAGAATCACTGTCATGTAGGCACAACCTCATCTGCAAGAGCCTAGGTTGGCATATGTAGGCATTTTATTAGGGTTCCAACTGGCATTGAAAATCCTTGAAAGTTTGTGGATCTGAGAAAAAATAAAATAAGGCCTTAAAAGATTTGAAAAAAGAATGGATGTAGTACTTGATTTATTTAAAATTGTTTACTTTGATTTCTTGACTTGACAAGATCATGAGTAAAATAAATGATGCAAACATGCAAATTTTTAGTCCTTGAATTTCAACAAACAAGACCTTGAAAGCCATTGAAAAGTCCTTGAATTTGATGTCCAAGTGAATGTGGGAACCGTGTGTTATTGTTTTTTACAGTCTCCATGAATGCAGTGATGCAACTCTGCTCAAAGTTAAAAAATTCCCGATTCACTCAGAAAGACCTTCATCACTCTGTCTACATATTCTGCTTATTATCATTAATACCCTTTTTAAAGTAGTGTGATCACCGTGCATATAACGTTAGATGAATGCATACATTCTGATCACGTTGTTTTTATTGAAGTACTATTTCCTATATTGTGTCCTTTAGGCAGCAGCGATGCCCTGGTCCAGCTGGTCACCATGGCCATGAAGCTCTTTTACAAGATGGTGGACGGCAGCACAGCCTTCCACCTCACCCTCATAAACGTGTGCTTCACTAACCTGCAGGCCAGGGGGGCTGCAGCCAGCGGCAAGGGCTCCATAACCTCCTTCTTCACACACAGCACATCTCCCCGAAAAACACAGAGCTCCTCACAAAACCAGGTAATACCGTCTAACTAACAGTCAAGTAATACGGTCTAATCTGGCTTGTCGTCACCTTTCAGATGCTTTTTTTTCTTTTGAGAGTCCTTTGAATGTACATGTATAAACTTACAGTATGTTGATGTGATCTGTGAGTAATGTCTTGAATTTGGCTTAGAATGTTATTCTTTCATAATCTGCTGCTTCATGATGACTACTGAATTTCCCTTCCAAGAAGCACAGATTAGCCTGTGGATTAGGTTTGACGCGTTGACAAATTCTGGGAATCATTTGTGCTCCTCCCCCTTTATTCTCCAATAGGACGATTTCTCTCCAAGCGGGAATAGTCCCTTCGTGGATCATCAGTTTGGATGTGACATGGAGCACAGTAGCACAGAGGGTATGACTACTCAAGATACTTTACAAATGACAGAAAGCCCTCCCAGAGTTAAGAGAGCACAACATGGATTACCAACTAAACAGAGCCCCGTTGTCCCTGTAGTGGCTCCACAGCTTCAGAAAGTGGCCTGCGGCACAGTGGGGTCATACCCTGATGAAACGAATAACGCTCTTAAATTGATGTGTCGATTGCCCCCCAACGTTGACCCGGAAGTGTTCGGGCTCCTCCCTGAGGAAATCCAAAAGGAACTGTTATCCCCTGCCTACGCAAACTCCCTCCCCAGCCCCCTCACACCCACCACCAGCCAGTCTGCCACAGCAGCAGCCTTTGACACTCCCCACATATCTAAGACCCCCCCTCCGAAGTGTCCCCCCGCCTCCAAGCCCGCTCCACGGTCATTCACCGACTCACAGAGTCTCAAAGACAGAAAAGAGACTGTAAGTGATTTGGATTCATCTGACAAAATAACCACCGTGAATCACCAGTGGCCTCCAGGCCCGAGAGCAGCGCCAGGAGAAACCGCCACGGAAGAAGGGAGGCCGTCGTTGCCCCGGTCTTCTGACCGTCAGTTCCCGGTAGACGTGGACCCTGAGGTGTTCTCCGAGCTCCCCCCTGATGTCCAGAGGGAGTTGATGTCTGAATGGAAGCAACACAGGCCGCTCTTGAAGACCCCCTCCTCTAGGAAACAGGGGAGGAGCTCAGTGACCAGAGACAGAAAGGCTGCAGGAAGAGGCAGTCAGGCAAACAGCTTGCTCAAGTATTTCAAACCCAATTAGAGACAAAGACAGTTGAAGATGATGCAAAATGTGGACAAATACATATTTTGGTATATTATTTTTCTTTCAGAGTATTTTATTTTTTATTTTTGAGTTGTTTCTCTCGTGGTATATACACTCACCGGCCAAAATAATGGGAACACCAGTTTTCCATAAAACATAAAAGAGCTGTCGCATATTTATTACTGACATGATAGCAACATTTGACTCACAAATTATTATTATTTGATAATAACATGATTAACAGTTAATTATGATTAATTGTCATGCTCATCAAAAAACCGAGCCATAATCTAAAAGTTGCACATGATTTGAAAGTCACAAAACGGCGTAGATAATCAGATTAAGAACAGGGTGTGCGGGTTTTGCTTTAACAAACATGTGACAGCTCTTTGTGTTATGGAAAAGTGGTGTTCCCATTATTTTGGCCGGTTGGTGAGTTTATATATCGGTGTTAATATGCAGATGAGTTGCCTTTTTTAAAAATATAACTAGATTATTTTATGAAACTGAATATTGAATTGAAAACACGGACAAATTGCTTTCATTTTGCACTGTTTGTGGAGTCCCTCCACCCAAAAATTTATAATTCTCCCATTGCCTCATTATGTCAACCCTTGTAAACCTAATAATGGCTAGAAGTATATTCACTTACCTATCTTAACAGGACCTAAAATTAGTCTTTAGCTCTAGGTTCTCCATTATCATATTGTGAAACATTGTTTTAGTCAGCAGGATTACTTTCCTGAGCCTCTAGAAGTGGGGCCAGTTCCCCCGGTTGGACGATTTCCACTGAAAGGCATACTTTATTTGTCAGACAGGGACACAATCCCGTTTTCAAAGAGCCTCTTTCCTCATGAGAAATACCAGAAAATGCAAGTTCTGTGAACACACAGCCCTGCTTGGTTCTTGTTAGTCTTAAACTCCTCCCTGGATCACATGTGAGCAGGGGAGAGGGTCAGACTATAGCATGTCCCATCGCATCATGATAGTGACTATTTTATTTAACCAGGACATGTTGAGCTCCTTCTGAATGGAAGTTGGCACTTATTCCGGCTAGATTGGTAAGATAGAGATTATTACTTTTTATTCGCTCAAGGGAGCTGTGGCACTGTTGCTTTCATCATTTCATTTTCATGTTTGCTGTCATAGTATTTTTGGATACTGGGTCCACATTTGCTGGGAAATAATTTGATTGTGCTGCAATGATGACTGAGTTTTGATGTAGTCTGGATTTGATTTGCCTTGTGGACTGTGGATATGTTCTATAAAATAACCAAAATACAGTTTGATACTGCTCTACAAAGAATCAAAACTGTATTTTACTCAAGGAAATGATGGAAGTGTTAATGTCAGACAAATATAGTACCTGCTGTAAGTTAGAGGGGTTTGTCATGCTGTTTACTCAAGCTCTCCCCTCCTTCTCCTAGCTCTGCTGATTGTATAGAATCCAATAGTATCCCATGTCTTGTCACTGCTGTGGTAATGGAATCTGAGTTGCATGATGGTAACTATTTCTTAAATATCACAAACACCCTTAAATTTTGACAGCAAGTAGAACTTTCAGAATAAACAAGAATGATATCCTTTAAGATTAGTTCTGCCCATGAGGGCAATGAACCACTTCCGAACCAAATATGATTTCCCGTGCCATCGTTAATACGCTGTCTTGCAAGGTTGAGCTCTCTGGCTATAGTCAATAAAAGGAGTTCTGTCTGTGAAAAGGGCAATGTTTTTCTCAGCAGTCGGAGAAAACTCTAGAGAGGCATTTGACTGCTCATGTGGAAGCCAGCTCCAGTCATGTGCTAGCGCCTCTCTGATCAGCTTCTAATGACGTCCCACTAAGCCTGTGTGATGTTCCCGCACCCTCTGACTGAAGATTTCAGCTATGCCTCCTAGATGGAACTATTTCACCTTTTATTTCTCTACTGTACCCACCCTATAAGCACTTACTGTAGTGTACAGTGTGGGTTAACGGGTAATTGTGCACTGTAAGAACAAAGAGAGCGTTTATGTGCTGCAGTGGCCCTCCAAATCAGCATTGCATTGTACTGTGACTTCAACTCTAGGGCAGGTTGAGCACCCAGCTGCACAATGGCCGACGGGAACTATGATTATCTGATCAAGCTACTGGCACTGGGGGACTCGGGAGTGGGAAAGACCACCTTCCTCTATAGGTACACCGACAACAGGTTCAACCGCAAGTTCACCACCACAGTGGGGATTGACTTCAGGGAAAAGAGAGTGGTGAGTGATGCAATGGGAAATCACCGGGTCACTCGTGGGCAAAGTCACCTTGATTTGATATCTAGCTTCCAAGACTTAATGAAGACACTCCTATTATTTTAAATATATTACATTATACAATACGTTTTCTTTATATGTTTATATACTTAAATATGTCTGCGTAGCACCTATACATGACCTTAAAGGTCGTAGAGGCGGCCGTAGAGGCGGCAGTGGCTCAGGAGGTAGAGCCCAAAAGTGTTTAGAGGTTGCCACACCAAAAGGGCAAACTTTTTTGAGGGGGATTGTGATGCTTTATGGTTTGGTTCAGGTGTACAAGGGGACGGGTGCTGCCGAGAGGAATTTCAGAGTCCACCTTCAGCTCTGGGACACAGCGGGACAGGAGAGGTATTCACACCCTGTGAACAAATACAGATGTGTGTTCACTTCAGACTTCACTTTGAGCTCCTCTTGTAATAAAAGCTGTGCACTTCTTTCCAGGTTCCGGAGTCTCACTACAGCTTTCTTCAGAGATGCCATGGGCTTTCTGCTGATGTTTGACTTGACCAATCAGCAAAGCTTCCTCAACGTCAGGAACTGGATGAGTATGTGTCATTTTAGTAGCCTGCTCTGCTTTAGATCAATGATCTGGCTTCAGTCAGACTGCCTCCGTCAGACTTCAAACTTCCTCCGTCATTCAAGTTTACTTTTAAAATACAATTCAAAATGTATTCCCTCTTGTTGCCGCTAAAGGTGAGATGCTAAGTTCCCTACGTCGGTCGGCCTACATGATAACCTTGGCCAAGGGAATTACATTTTTTAACCTTCATTTATCCAAGGATGGTTGACTGAGTACACATGCTCTTTTTCAGCAACGCCGTGCTTCACATTCACATTCACATTTCTGGTTTGGTGTCCTAACTGGGGGACACAGGTTCAAATTTGCTCTGTTACACATATTAATTTGCATGATATGGGAGTGAATGGTTGTCTCCGTGTTGGTTCAGGTCAGCTACAGGCCAATGCATACTGTGACAGCCCAGACATAGTCTTGGTGGGCACCAAGGCAGACCTCCAGGACCTGAGGGATGTTCATGCCAGACAGGCCAGAGATCTGGCAGACAGATATGGGTGAGGCATGAATTACTATTATCTGTGGGTGAGATGCTGTGTGCTAAGTGTGAGTCTGTGAAGTGGAAGTGGAGTGTAGATGAATGTAGGTCTGGTCGGTGTTGAGAGCAGGTGTGGAGGGGCGGGTGGTTTTTTGGAGGTGCAGTGGGCCAAAATAAATAATCAGTGATGGAAGTTGCCGGCTCTCCCACACAGATAGATGACCTAGCTCTAAACAGGTTTGCATTTGTGCTACTTAGCTTCTTTTACCAGTTCACCAGAAGATGGTGACAGTGAGCTGTTGTCGACCCCGCTGCACTGAGCTCCTTCCTAATAAACACAATGTGGCTTTATGTTTCATCCGTGGCCTGCTTTCCTAGTTGCATCTACTCAACTCCTCTCTTCCTTCTCCTCAGGATCCCCTACTTTGAGACGAGTTCTGCAACAGGTGCAGGTGTGGACGAGGCGGTGACCACCCTGCTGGACCTGGTGATGAAGCGGATGGAGCAGGGCACCGAGGGGGGCTTTGAATCCAACTGCAGCCCCGTCACCAGCCGTGAGGCGGAGGAGGCCCCTGCCAGGATGAGGTGCGCCTGCTGATTGGTGGACATGTT
>OMLI01070950.1:2356-14392 GCA_900302605.1 Rondeletia loricata | reverse complement strand
CTTTCCATGTACAACGACTTGCAGGATGACGGAGTGCCGGCGGCCCTTGCGGTTGAAAAACTCACGGTGATATTCTCTTGGTGCCAAAATGGGGACGTGAGATCCGTCAATAACACCTGTGGTCTTTGTTTACATCGTCGCTCTTTATAAATCCCACATGCGTTGCTTTCTCTGTGTTGTGTCTCGTGAATAAATACGTCACACCCATGTCGCGCTCTTATCACGTAACTCCTCCTACCTTCGCGACTCGCTTCACAGGTCTGTTGTGTAATGGAGAAGGTAAGGGGAAAACGGCACGGGTACTAAATACAAATGCTTGCCGTGCCGTGGCGTGGCGTGCCATGCCGTGCTGGTCTATGGAGAAGCGCCATTGGAGGGACCTCAATAGGGTCCCGGGGCCTTTTCATAAGGGACACTACTTTCCCCTCCTGGATGACTGCGAGCTAGCCTAGCGTGGATCCGTTAGGGCAGCACACACCTACTGCTTTCCCATCAAAACGTGCCTAACGCTTTCTATCTTTATAGTTTTCACTCAGTCTGGCTCTCTGCCTCTCCCACTCTCTCTCTCTTTCTCTGATCAGTTGTCATTCCTAGGTAGGGGCTTGGCGGCTTTTCTCCCCTTTTCTCTTTGGTCACCCCCTTTTTCTTTTTTTAAGCTTCACTTTCCTTTGATGGCTACTTAGCCCCGAACTATGACAATCCTTCCCTCCACCTCCCTCCCTCTCTGGCTTTTCTTCTCTCTTCCCACTGAGGTCGTTATTGGAATGTGGGATTGAAGTTCCCAGCTAATCGATACGATGTTCTGCTACCCGACAATAGAAAACACTCTTGAGAGAGAGAGAGTGATGTAAAAGGCCTTTTTGGATGCCGCAGGCATGATTGGAATGTGTTGTGATTGGGTCGGGTCGGCTTTGTTGTCAGTTGGCCTAACTGATAGGCTGCGGGCGTGCCAAGAGACTTATAATTTCCTGTGGGCTTGTATCCATGTCCTTTGTTGCCCTGTAACGTGGTCTAAATAAATTCGATAGAGCAGATTCAGATTGTAGGTTAACCATTTTGATTTATGTGCGATGTGCTGAGCCAGCTAGGCCCTTTAGACGGCCATATCAGTTTGTCATAGAAAAGAAATCTTTGTCTTTATTGCTTTTTCCATTGACCTCCAGTGTTTTCTGACCATGTATGGCTGTATGTGAATGCAGGTTTCTGTGTGTCAAGATGTCCTTCGTGACAAAGTGTTGGGTGAAGGTGAAAGATAGGGAAGTTATTGGTTTGGCGTGTGAAATAAAAGGCACTCTGGAAAGACTAAGCCGAGTTGGAGTCAAGTCACTTTCAATTCAAACAATTTAAAATGATTGAATTGTTTTGGAATGCTCTGACTGAACCAATGAATCAGTTTCACTTTGAATTTGAATTGATTGGGTTAAAAGTGAATTGAACTCCAAACCTGATGTTTTTATGTTGCTAGTTTTTCCTGACACAATTAGGAACAGGTGTAGCATATTGACAGGACTGACAAGATTTACCTTCAATTTGTCCATCAAACCATTGACAAGCTGAAATGAAAACCACAATGTCCGTTTTTCCAAGAATGTGCCTGTGATGGCAACTGTGGTGGTTAATCAGGGCAAAAAAACAACAACTCTTTGCCCCGGAGTTAATCCATGTTGCACCATCAAACCTCAGCTTGCTGCCTTTGGAGCCTTGGGCAGAGTCCATTTGTTATATCTTGTTGGAATGTTACTGGTTTTGAATTTAGCCCCCAGTCATTTGCACGAGAATGAGGCCGTTTTTTTCTTCTGCTTTTTTTTTTGCATGATGGGGTGAATTGAATGCCTGTCCGGTGAAAGAACGTGGAGAGGGAGGGAGAGAAAGAGAGGGAGCATGATAAATGGTATCACTAGGATGTAATAATGGTTCCTGCATTGCTGTCTGCTGGTCTATAAAATCCCTTTGGACCGTGGAATGTTGGCACAGGGAGAGAGGAGGTTTTTGTCCTTCCTGCTTGTGATGGAGAGGAGTCGAGAATTTGATTCCTCCTCCCCTTTCAACCGCTAGATACTCTGGCAGTTGACGGGCTTATATGTATGTGGGGCAGAAGTAGACCTTTACAACTCCTATGTAGTTACATCACTTTCATCCAACATTGTGGATCCTTTCTGCTCCATGAAAACACATTCAGTTTAATATAATCTGGACCTCCTAGGAGCAGGGTGCAGGTATAAATATGTGTTTTTAACCCTCATAACAAAGTAAGTTGACTAATAACACGTTCTTATTTACAGCGACAGCCTGGGAAGCGCAGCCCCAGGAACATGCAGGCTAGCTCGCCAGTTTTCTTCCCTTCCTCCTCCCCCATTCTTGGAAAAAAATCTGTTGTGGCTTTGTGGTGGAATAGTGAAAATATAGAGGGCCAGGGCAGAACATGGAATCTGAGCCTGGTTGTGTTTCCATTGGGAAATGTATCATTTAGCCTGGAGGGAGTCCGTTTGATGTCGGCCCCACGGCCCCGGCCTCTTCTGTCCCGGGCTACTCTGTCATTATTCCAGGCCTGAAGCCAGACTGTTAGGAACTATCAGCGCTGATGCACTGACTTTTTTTCAGATGTGAGAACAGATGTGACTGAATTGAAAAATGGAGAAATAGCCGGATGAAATTGCAGAGTATGATATGCGAAAATAATCAAAATGGCTCATCCCTGCTTTGAATATCAAGGTTTAATTTTTGTTGAAGTAATAGAAAATAATCGAAATAGGGGAGGGAGCCACCAGTAAAGCAAAAATATCAATATTTATTGGGTACCTGAAAACATATGTGGAGTCAGAATTATACACAACGTGTTACGCCGACAATGGCTTCTTCAGGATACTGTTGGCCAAATCTAGTATAAGTTGGCAAAGTGTTTTCTGTACTTAGAGTCAGTTCCCATGACAACAGATCATCTACAGACGAACTAAATACCAGGAAAAATCTTTCTTGGAGAATTATTTAACAAAATGCTGGCACAAAATAGCTTCAGAGGTATTTTGCAACTTGAAGGTCTTAAGTTAAGCTTGATATCTCAGTGACACGACTGGACCACTTTCTGTTATTTATCAGTAGGTTGTTGCATAACTTTGGATACATGGGCTTTTCACCTTTCTACGTCAACATTTTGCTTTTATCTTTTGTACAGCTAGAGTTGTGCGTCTCAGCAGTTCGTCAGCGTGGCCAGTGGTCAGTGAGCTCAGCTCTGTGCATGGCAGCGTGGTGAGGCGTTATTGTCTGTGGTGATGGCCATCTAGAAGCCATTAGTCTTTGACTTGACCTCATGGACAGGTTCATCTCACTCAGCTCAGATCAATGAGACGGGTCATTTCAATCAATTCAATGTGGAGGCTGAATTGAAGTAGCTATTCATTTACTAGTGACAGAACATTTATTCTCAATTAGGCCTGTTTCATTATGGTGTTTTTGGCAACTCTTCAGTGGCAAAAGTATGAATCTCTCCAATTTGTTTTGTTGGTGCTCTGAAGGAACATTAAAGATAAGAAACGTGTCTGAAGGCTTTCGGTGTTAAGTAGAATACTTTCGTTGTTTTATGGAAATTTATTTATTCCAGAATTTAAACTAACTTGACTCAATTCCTGTCAGGCTTCATCTAGGCCACACACACACACACACACACACACACACACACACAGCCACCAAAGATCAGAGAGTGCTGTTATGTGGTATGAGGGTTTCCCCTTATTCAGCCATTCTGCCTGACAAATGCTCCTCACTAATACAGTACCTCTTTGATGTGGTGTGTGTGTGTGTGTGTGTGCGCACGTGCGCGTGTCACAGTGTGTGTGTATGTGTGCCCTTGTGCATGTGTTACTGTGTGTTTCTGAGCTTTTGTGTGTGCGTGCATTTGTGTATCACAGTGTGTGAGGTCTACCTCTATTCCTACATTAGACCACCAATGGCTTACTCAGTCAACCCATGTGGGCACCACGTCATTAAGTCTATTGTCAACAATAGAGGCTGCCTTGTCCGTTTTAAATCCACATAATTCAGCTATGATTAACTTGTGGTAGTCTTGGTCCTTAGTGTGTGCGTACCAGTGTTTCTCGTAGTAATGAATTGGTGGAGCTGCCAGAGAATTTCATTTGTATTGGTTCCAGAGGAGAGAGAGAGCCACATGTTGTGCCACATGTTGTGAATGGGGCAAAAACACTGTAGCCTATTGCTGTTGAGGATGAAAACCACAAATCTGCAAAAGCTACATTTTTCAGGAATGAAGGAAAGGATGTTTTAATCACTCACTGACGTCAATGCATACATTTTTTTTAAATACAATGTTTTTAAACAGTTTTCACCAGCCCAAGAGTCATAAAACTCACTCGACACATAAACGACCATGTAAACGTTCAATTCAAGTAAGGAAAAACGCAGAAATTGCTGTTGTGTTTTTTTCCAGTACGGTCCATCATTACAGAGAGGTACATGATACAGACCAGATGAGGGAATTTGATTTTTTTCAGCCCAGGACCCATGCTGAGTCAATTAGGTCCCTCCCTGAAGCCCAGGCTTTCTAGTACAAGTGGGGACCCACGAGAAGTAGCCCTGTGGCCCACTTTGGGTCCCGACCCACAGTTTAAGAAACACTTCGCCTCAGGACACCGCAGCAGTTAGCATAGCCTGAAGTCATAATATGAACCATGAACCCGAGAGAACCATAACAGTAGTCTTGGCCCGAGTTTGTGTGTGTGTGTGTGTGTGTAGAATGCCTTGGCTTCATTGTAGAGAACGGTGGAATGTGGTGGCTGACTGCGTAGCCAAGGTCTTGGCTACTTAACCAACCCACACAGAGAGAGAGAGAGACACATTCCTCAGTCCCCCAACCATAACAGGAACATCAACATAGCTGCATACAGTCTATCACAGATACTAACTGGGCAGCATCGCCACCAGGCTCTCTTTATGCCGTACAAAGTTATCCGTTTTACAGTCTTAGAGGAGAGATGGCCAAATATGCACAAGTTGACATGGCTAATGTGACAGAACAGCAAAATACAAAATGGATATTTTAGATTTGTCTCACTGGCAATCTAAAATGTGATTTGGATGGGAATCAACAAGCCCTGCCTCTCAGTGTGTGTATATATTGGTGTGGTGCTCAGCCTTGGTGATGTAACGGTGGAAATTCCAGTTCACATGTAGTTATTGATGTCTGAACATTTTTGTTGAAGTTCTACACAGGCTCAGAAATACTTCAAAAGTCTAAGGTATTCACCTGAACTTGAGTCAGAGTACATGGTCTTTGCTTCAGCAGGTTGATCAGTAACAAACATTTATGCCAAACAAGGATTCCTTAAAATTTTAGTCTCTGATGCTAGTTATTCAGAATATGAGAAGGCCTTTGCAGAGATTCAAGTGGATTCCCAGCTCGCACATTGTTTTGGGTTGGGTGGAGCCAACAAGGATGAGAGAAGGATGAGCTGTAGGCTCGGTTAAATATTGATGTTGTGTTAATTGACTTTAGTAGAAAGATAATGTGGGTTGAGCTATAATTTAAATTAACATGACCCAAGTCCATCCGGTGTCTGGTGACTTAATTCAGGAAATGCATTAAAAAAATTGGGGGAAACGGACAAAGGCCCTTATTGTTTTAAAATTAGGCCTAAGTGAAGGCCACACTACTTACTGGTATAATGAACTTGAAATGGAACTGACCCCCGGCTCTGCAGAATGAAGGGGTGCGATCAAACGGTAATCTATTAGAAATGAATAGGAGTTATTGTGTCTAATAATCTTCCGTTAGTAATGAATGGGTCTCATGTGTCCAAAAAACTGAAAAGTATTAATAGCCCAGTTTACTGTTGTTTACTGGCATGATTCACATTCAAGCTTCTTTTCAGGATTTCAGGGTTTTATTAAACACAAAACTTATTCATTTTAGTTGGAGATTTCCTGTTTTCCTGCTTTTCTCCCTAATTTCCTGCCTTTTTAAGCCTTGAGCTGATCCTATCGCTGATAATAACCCCTCAGTAGCTTCATTTAGTCTCTTGGTCTGTAATGTCTTTGATCCAAGGCAGCGATATGCTTGCCCGAGGGAGTGACATCAAAGAGTTGGAAGAGAAGAGACTAGGGAGACATTACAGAGGCAAGGCTTCCATAAGAGGGTTTGAGTTCACTCGCTACGGGCCTTTGGCTTATTTGTCCATCAGTCATGGATTTGGTAATAACGGGGAATCATCCAGTTGACATGCCGGATGTCTGAGGAAGTCACCAATAACGTCATTGGACATTCCCTCAGGAAGTGGTCATCGAAACTCAATTAGGCTTATCAGGGGAGACTGAATCAACACTGTCTGTCACACAGTGACAGCTGGCCTGTCTATACAGTTTCTGTCTTATCTTAAATGGGTAGGAAAGGAACGGAGTAGAATACAAAAGAAGTGGCCTAAGTCATACCAAAGTTAAATGTTTGCCGAGTAATATTTACTCCTGCACTAAAGACAAAACAGTCCCGATTTACTCAACACGTAGTTTATTAGCCTACGTGACAAATAACACATGATATAGGTCAGTAATTAGAGGTCCCAAATTAAGTATTCAGTTATATTCACCTATCTCCCATCTGTTGCTAGGATCCAGGCTATTGTGACTTGAGTGTAAACGGTGTTGCCATAGAGCGTCTCACATGATGCTGGTAGGTGGAAACACTGCTATAGATAGACAGGGAGTAGGTGGAAGGAATCTAGAGCTCAATTGTCAGAGCAAAAGGCAGAGGTAGGTGTGTTTCTGTGTATTCGTGTGTCTATATCTGTCTGTGTGTTTTGAGGTCCAGTGAGGCCCACCATGCAGCTCTGCGCTAGGTGTTTATCAAAGGGCAAATGAGGCCCACAATGGAGCTAGTCAGTCACTTGCCATGTGTAGTACAATATGTAGGAGCAGCTGTGCCTTGAATAAGATATGAGGACCAAGGTTATGATTTAATAAAGTAATGACCGATAACTCTGTAAGAGGCCTTTTGGGTACTGTTGACTCAGGGCGTTGGACTCCTGAAATCAGCCTGTTTGTCTCACAGAAGTGTGTGTGTTCCCCTTGGCCGAGTTACGTCAGGGGTCAGGAGTGCATCTCACGAGCAGATCAGGTGACACAATACATGGTGCAAATCCTACTTGCTCAAGTATCACCGACAGGAGGAGAGAGAGGAAAGACCGAGGATGGGAAATGGAGAGAGGGAAATGGGGTGAGGAGAAGGAAGAGGGAGGAAAGGAGAGGGCGTGAGGAGGGAAGAGAGGCAAAGAGAGAAGGAAGGAGGAGGAGAGGTAGGAAGAAGAAAACGGGAAGAAAGGAAGAGTTCAACACAGCCTTACTGGAGATAAGCTACTGATTTACCTCCCGACTGATTCTGCTTCTGATTTCCCCACCCAAAATAGGATAACTCTTGTTTTACGTGACCTTTATGTCGTTTTGTTGACTAAATTTTGCTCCGTTTCGAGGCTAGCTTGTTGTCTATATTTGTTTTATTAATCTTCTTCATTAGCAGTCAAACCATTTAGGGTCATTTTTAGAGAATTATTAACATAATTTGACTTCAGCTCCCCTAACCTTTGAATCACACCTTGCATTCCAGTTTCACTTGGCCCTTGGGCTAATAATCCCAGGCCAAAGACATATCTGAATATCACACTAGAGAAAACAACAATAATTGTCTTTTCTTTAAAAGGTCAAGAGACATTGGACATCACAAAGAATAAGGAAGCACATTCCTGCATGCTGGTATTTCTTTTCTGTCTTTTCATAGTTTGTGCCTCCTCCACGCCGTTGTGTGAATGGAACAGATGCCCCTCTCTGTGTTGGCAGATGGAGGGATTGTTTCCCTGGTTTAATGAAGGGGGGGGCTGCTGAGGGCTTAGCCGCGGTTACCTTGGTCATTGATATGCTCTTGAGGCGTCCACTGGCATTGTTTGGTGTCAATGGAAGGGACAGACCCAAAGGCTGGTTGGCGGGTGTCTTGACAGACTGCCTTTCAGTGCATTCAGGACAACTGGGAACTGGAAAGTTTAGGACCTCCATGCTAAGATAAGCAGGATAAACAAGGACAGGACGGTGTCTTCACCAGAGCCTGAACCGAGGTGTTGAAAGTCAAAATACAGAACCAAAGTTTGTACTCTGCATGGCGGGACAGGGATCTGACTTTTTCATTATTTCAGCCAGAGCATCGTGTTCAAGCCCCTGTGTCAGCAGGCATCCGCCCTACTGAAGTGTCCTTGAGCAAGACACTGAGTTCCTACCAGCTCTAGGGGTGCTGTTCTGTGGCTGACCCTACGCTGTGTATCACGTTATTATTATTTAGTGGACACAGAAACCACAAACCACCTCCCCAGGTCAGCCTCTTATGACAACAATGTCCTCATGTCGGAAACGTCACCGTAGTCATGAATGTTTCTTTTGATTGGGTTAGCAGAGATTATATCTAGTGACGTGAGCAGCTCCTTTCATGTTCTACAGCCAAGAAATGTGGTGTGTCCTTCTTAAGCCACAATTTCTGTTTTATGTACAGTATTCTCATTCATACCAAACAGAGACTCACTTGGGCTAACCCGTTTCCCACGCTAGAATTGGTCTGAAACCCAAAGATGCGTCAGATCTGATGTCAAGATCACATGGTTGATGGCCTCATACTGTAGCCTTAAGGGCGTTTTGCTTCAATACAGCGTGATTCCGTAACTCTAGACCACATGAACTCCGTTAAGACCGCAATTGAGAGGTAATAATTTAACAAAGAATAGCATTGTTTAGCTATTAGATTACTCTGACATTCAGGTTCGACCAAGAGTCCCAGATAAAGGATAATCTGAACTGATTATCTGTATTTAAAGATTTTCATTCCAAAATCAGATAACCACCATTTTAAAAAAGGATACCTGCTCTTACAAAATGATGGATAGTGAAAAATTAAAACAAATTATCTTGCTTGACAAAATGCTAATGCTTTTACTGACTGGAGTGGTGAACTCCAGGTAATGATTTGTCCCCAAAATGGTTATATAGCGTTTTGGAAAAGAACACTGTTTACATTCTCTCTTGCACACTTTTAAAGTGATTTTGACTTGATTGAAGAAAAGAGAAAAGCATGTGTTTTGCCTATTTTGTGGCTTATGGTTTGTTTCCTTTTGTTTTGTGGAAATGTGATATGGTACAAGATTAGTGTATTGGCTGGCCTTGCTGCGTGACGACAAACAGAAACATTGTTTTCCACTTCTCTCCTTGAAATCCATTTGGTTAGCTGATAGTCTCTGGTTTGGTTGTATCATGTCCGGCCCCTTATCAGCTGCTGCACATTAGGCAGAATATAAAGCTGTGATTCATTGGTAGAAGGACAAAATGGTGGTCTGATTGTGTTATCTGTGGCCTTCTAAAATGGCTGAAAAAGCACCTGGCCGACCAACTTAGAGTAAATCAAGAGTTTTGTTCCAAAATATCTTATCAGCTAGATGAGGAAGTCTTATCACATAGCCAGTTTTCTTCCACCTGCAAAGTAAAGGATCTTGAAAGTATGGTTGAGTATCGCAAATAATTTTTTACGGTTCCAGGCTTTTAAAAGTATGGAAAAACACCCCAAAAATCAATGTTTGGAAAGTCTGTTTGTACTTGAAGTTGTCAGTATGTTTCCAATGTATCCAATGTCCTGTGCACTTACATGGCGATTTAGGTGAGGATATTCTTATTCTCTTGCTACATTCCTTTTTTAAATTCCATCCTGAGCGCATCCCTGAAGATGGTGATAGCCTTGTGTCTGGACCTCTAAAATCACTATTCCAAGTAGTTAGGTTAGCCAATGCCTTGTCACTGTTTCATTTTGTGGTTTCCCTCTGGACCAAACGGTGCTGTGTTGGAATGCACGTAGCCAGACTTGTGATGCTAAGCCGATCAAGGCTGTTTGTTGTGTAGACATTAGCCTAGATATGAGGGCTTGACAGTGTTTCCTCTGTGATTTTATGTAGCAGTGGTGCTTTGGGATAATTTCAGTGTTTGGTTCTACATCCGTCCCAAACGTCAATTCCTACTACTTGTGGAATTATGACTAAAGTTGCAAACAAACACCATACAACAACAGTCATAAGCAAAAATACAATTAAAGCATATAATAGGTAAGTGCAAAGTCAAAATTCACTATATGAGTGCTTAAAAGGCGGTAGTCCAATATTAGACCTGCAGGATATGAAGCCAATCTTCCTGAATGGATCTCGGCTAAACAAATCAGACAGCTCTTCATTCAGGCGTTTTAAAACCACCAAGTGAGACCTGATTTTCATGTTGCCTTGATCACGTAGCTGCTGCATAGACTCAGGCATGATGTCCAGGCTCGTCTCCCCTTTCTCTTTGCACATACCAGGTAGGCCAGCCTGTGTGGGTTTAAAAAGATGGTCGGTTCAAAACGCATGCGGATTCGGTTTCCCAATATGTAGAGTAAGCGAGTGAGTGAATATAGCCAGCAAAGTGTGAAGGGGATACTAGGGATGTGTCTTTGCAGGGTTTTTAATGGGTCTTCAGGCTGTTAAGGCGTACAACTTCTATTTGTGTGAAATGAAGACTCCCATTTTCCTCCTTTGTGTGTTTGTTGGCATGTATTTGTGTGTTAATCCTGAACACGTCCTTGGATTTATGTTTTCGTCCAGGCAGGCAGGCCTTGGCCCACATCCCATCCTGCTTTTGCCTCCTGGGAGCGTACAGTAGGGATGGAATGTCCCCCAGATCTGATAGTAAATTCACTGACTGACATCATTACTTCAGCATAACAAAACGACTTCAGTCTCAGCTTTTGATCTTTTTTTTCTTCTTCTCCTTCTTACTGACAAAACCTGGCCTGTTGGGACAAGTCTACGTTGTTTTCAGAGCGCTTCAGTCGCCATGTTGCACATAGTGTAATTAGGAATTTGTCTCTTCGTGTATCTCTTTGGAACACAAATATTTGTCCGCATTTCACCAGAGGGGTCAAAGGTCAGGGGCAGCCAGGAGCAGCAGCCCTGGAGCAGGCAGGAGTTCATTGGCACTCAAGGACACTTCGACAGGGATGGACACTTTGGCTTTTGTGGGGATTGAACCCATTATCTTTCGCTTACAGGACAGTCTCTCTGTGGACGTTGCCAGTATTGAACAGGACGGTCTCACTAACCACCAGTAGCACAGATGTGGGGTAGCCTAATCCCTGCATCTCCTTTCCCTCCCCTGTCCACTTGAAGTATCCACATTGTAGCATGCAACAGGTGTGGATAGCCCCAATTTAAACCTGCTTGTTTTTATACCCACAAGGTAGTACATTAATTAAAGCATGCTGAGAAGAAGGACAAGCCTCAGGGAATTATATTTTACATGGTATTGTTGCTTGAAGGGAAAACTCCTTGCCAATTGTTGCGAAATGAGTCAGACCTTCGAAAGATTTTGACTTATACTGCCGTATCCGATTGAATAAGCCTGACTCAGATGAATCCACATTGTCTGAATGAGGGCGATTCCTATCATGTGAATCAGAGGGCTTGTCCCAGCATGCCTCAGCAGGAGTCGACTTCATCTGAATGGAAGGGAGGAAATGAAGAGAATGTAGTCACCATTTTATGGCTTAGGATTAGGTGTGCACATGCACACTTACAAAGGCACGCGAGCATGCACATACACACTCGCTCACTAACTCACAGCTCCCCTGCGTCCATGTATGGGGTTTAAATGAGGACATAATGGAGGATTTAAGACTACTTTGGATTTAGTAATGAAACAGTGTTTCTTTGTCAGTCTGAGGACAAGAGAGTGACACACACGCGCACACACAGGGCCAGAAAGAGACAGTCATGAAAAGGAAAAAAGATGTCTAAAATACTAAAAAAAGAGACTCTAAAAGAAGGAAGGAACAGAGGAAAAAGAATAGAGAGACGGAGAGTAGAAAGGAAATCAAAAATGGGGCACAGGAGTCTCAGCGACCCACCTTGCAGCAAAGAGGAGTCACATTAAAATGGCCGCCCCTCTTTGAAGCCTCTGTGCAGTAACAATGGGGCATTCCCTCCC
>OMLI01070901.1:0-12817 GCA_900302605.1 Rondeletia loricata | reverse complement strand
CTCATACAGAGACTGAACGGCTGAACAGAGAGCGGCAAGGCTGGTGTCATTAGTTCTCATTAGTTACGGAGAATTCACTCATTGGCAATAAAAAACGCAAAATGAATGTTAATTTCGTCCGAAAACGTACATATAGGGCCTTTAAGGCCTGCACAATGTGAATAATCATTGTAGCCCCACTCCAGCCAGCTAATGTAATCCACTGCCTCGCATTGGGCAACGGTGGACTATAGTCTAAAGCCCTTCTGTTTGAGACATCAGCCCCGAAGGCTGATTCAGAGCTATTTTCAGCCACTTCCGGGTAAACCACGTCCACATCTGGTCTCCAATCCGAATACAGATACAGATACAGATAATGGCATTGCGATATACCGGTTTTGCGATAATCGTGGTATTTAAAAAATGAAAATACTAATATCATGTAAATAATCCAGCCACAATAATCGGGCTTTTAGCGCTTGTTTCTCTTTCATGTTCTCCCTCTGTCTCCCTTGCCCAAAGGTGCACACAAAACACACACACACACTTTTCATGTGACTGTTTCAGTTGATAATCTGATTAATCGTATTAGTTGACTGCCATGAAAAATTCTTTGTAATCAGTTGTTTTCAGTTTTTCAAGAGAAAACAAACAAACATTGGAGCAAAATAAAGTTAAAAATGCATTTTAAGTGATCGCATAAAAAAAAAAGATTGCTCTAGATATCGCGATAATATCGTTATAGTGATATTTTTGGCCATGATAATCGTATTGTGAAAATTGGATATCGTGACAGCCCTAGTTAGTACCCATTGTCTATTTCAGTATTACCATCAGTTACAAATTGTAGGTCCATAAAAGGCTAGAAGAAGCACAATATCAGTTGTTGAGAGTATAAAAAATACATCCAGCGAACACATTCAGCAAGAGAGTCATTTGTCCTTGTAGCCTGACCTTATGTTAAGTTGGTGTTCTGGAGTCTTGAAGGTCATGGAGATGATTTACCAGTTTTAATGAAGAGTTTTGATTAGGATAATATTTTACTAGAGATCCTAAAGGTCTTGAGGACACTCTGAAGATATAGGATGATTATTATTTTTTACCTGTGGATGTGGATGCTGTCTTTGGTCCAATATAATAAATTATAATATATTGCTGAGCAGCCACAAGCTTTTCAGGGTTGGGACTTAATCAGCAATAGGCAAAAATACTTTGAAATGTATCTTGATACAAATTACAAATACTATCCCATCGAATGTATACAACTAAACTGGTGTCAAGAAATGTATTTAATTACAATATATTTATATTTATTCTATTTTCAAACTATAAAAAGTACAATGAAGAACTGCAAAATCTGGCATTCTTTCAACTTTCTTTCAACTTAATGTAAGATTACATGTAAAATTAGGCTAATGTAAGCTTAACATTTACATTTCAAACATTACTATAATGGCGTTCTCTTAGCAAATACCTCAAACAATTAATAACAAATGAGCCTACATTATGTATGGGCACTAATTAGATTACATAAAGTGTAGCCTATCAATGAGGAACAAACCAATACAGGTCATGGCTCTTGTGATTACCTTCTAATTGGCAAAGTTGGCTACCTTTAGCTAATTAACTAATTGGCTACTTGTCTATGTGGACTAAATGTGTTTGATTCTTGTTAGAGGTGACATACATTTTTTCTGAGGAAGCTATTCATTTGATATAGCATTAGAAAAATGAACTGTTCCTTTTATGAGATGCTGTTCTTGTCTTGCGTGGTTACTGACAAAACCAAATTGCATGGCTAAACATGCTAGCTAAACCAGATGATGCCTCCAACTAGCTTCAGCCAGGAACAACTGCTTTTGGTCCTCTGGTATCATGCTCAGTTGGTTTTAGCCTAATGCACAGTATCTAAAATATAAATTCAAGTCACGTTTGCATAGTTTTTCAAACATCAAAGCAGATAGATGGAATTGTTTCAAGAAGATTATTCAACAGAGCACATTTGCAGGGTGAGGGTGTCTGCTGCTGCATCCATCAGACTTTACTTTATGGCTATAGCCAAAATAAAGTGTGCAAAATCTAAATGTGTCTATTTTATTTTATAGAAATCTGTTCCAGAATCTATTGTAGAATGTACTTTGAAAAAAATAAAAATAAATACTGCTTCCAAAAGTATTGTGATAGAAATTACAGCTTTTGAAAAAAAATTGTGAGCATTGTGAGTTTGTTAGTTTTTTTTTTTGCAAAATTGAGCTATCCACATACTCTCAATGTTTGCATGTTACTTTATGCTTGTGTGGTGTTATTTATTTTTATTTATCAAAAAAAAAACACGTGGTTAAATATATAAAAATATAGAAAGTTCTATCTCAGAAACTTCATTTCAGCTTGGTACTATAAAATTCTATTTCCCATCTAATCCCAAACTTCAATGTTTCAGTAACGACAAATCAAAATCCACGTTTCAGCCACGTCCTGTCAGAGGCTGGCTAGCCTGAAAGGATAGTAATAACCGTGTGCACGCCAGAAAAAGGGAACATTTTTAAAGTTAATGATGATATCGCTCCACTTTTTCACGATAATAATGAAGGGTAAGTGAGGATTTTGGGCTTAATGAAGGCTAATCACTGGTTTACTAACTAAAGCTTTCTGATGTGCTAGCAAGCACGAGCTAGCTAAGTCTAGCTACAGAGCCTAATATCAGATGGCCTAATAATTATTGTTTCCTGACAGGTTATTTCTCTTAATCTACTGATGGATCATATCATAAACTAACTCCTGTCTAGTGGTTACCATCCCAGTTAGTGTAAACTCTTGTAACACCCTGAATGAATATTCATACCAGAAACGGTGTGTAGCGCCAAAGATGGGTTTAACCTATCTAGCTTATATATTGATTTAGTATTTTTTATCACAGGTTGAGAGCAGCAGAAACACAGAACAGCAGAGAGAAGGAGTGAGACAGATGAACAGTGGAGAACAGCAGCCACATCAGTAGAAAAGGAAGACAAAGGGACAAAGAGAGACAATGAGGGTTGGGGAGAGAGGGAGAAAAAGGCCAGGAAGAGGCCGTCCAATCTAGCCACATGGAATGCTGTAAAATGCAAAAAACAGTGGACAAGGAGTACTACAAAATGTGCAGAAAATGAGATTATCTTCCAGGTACTTTGAGTCAAGTCACAGCAGCCAAACATAAAATGCCATGCTGGTGAGTATATCACTGAATTGATATAGATGTTGTAAATTATTTTAATATTATAATATTCAAAACCTTGTGTGTTATGTTGAAATTAGTTTTAAAGTGAAATCTGTTTATGAAGTGAAATGTGTTGTTTGGAAACTGACATTGTGATTACCGAGGCTCATGAAGTTAGGAATGTAAATATAATTCAAATAAAATACAAAAGCAAAATTGTTTTAATTTGATGCAATGTAGTCTTAATGTGCTTTCAAAATTGCCGATAATAAAATGTTACCAATAGGCCTCTATCATATTCACCCAGTTTCCCATTGAAACTGGGGTTACCTTATTGTAAACAGTCAGATAGAATCTTATAGAACCAAATCCAGATTGACTTTACAGAATTATAAGGTTCAATCTCTGTTTGGGCCCTCTTACAAATCTAATTTCTAATGATTTTGATATTTTGCATTTAAAGTACCATGGAGGTTCAGTCCTCATTGAGCTATAAAAATGTATTTAACTACTGGCAAAACTGTTATGTTTTGCCAGCTGGGATGTTAAAACTTTTATGCTCAATACCTCAGAACTGCACTCTGCTTAGATAGAACCTTATAGTTTACAGAATGACAAATACGAAAATACATTTAATTAAAACACTGCTCATCTCGGAATGTAATACATTTCTTTACACTTTCCAGATTCAAAATTTTAAATGGCAGTTCTTAGAAAGTTTTAATATAGAACCCTAAAATTACTATTCTTTAATAATATATTATTACACTATAGTGTTGTCTTTGTAATGGTTACAATCTTCTAGGTGTCTTGCATCTCGCAGTGCCATGTTTTCATTGTTTTTCCTATAGACACACAAGGGCCATCTTGAGTACTTCAGGGTACAGCTATCGGTTAGCATTGCAGGGTACAGCTATATAGGTCAGCATTGCTACCAGTCTCTTTACGTCTGTAAGGATTAATTCTAACCAATTCACATCTGTTGACAGTGGAGACAGTAAAACATATAAAAGTCAACATGGTTAACACCATGACAGGCTAAATTAAACATAAATACAAAGACAAAATAAAAATACAAAATAGTTATAGGCTTTATTACACGTACAATAAAAATACACCTAAAATCCCTAAATTGGGTGCAAAATATGACCTTTGGCCTGTTAGATCAGATGTGTGTGTAACTTGTGCATTCAAATGCATTTGGTAACACATGGTTGCATATGCTTACCGTTCAGTTACTAATCTATGCTGTAAATTTACTGGAATGGTCACGTGTTTTGAGAAAATGAAGAGTTTTGTTCCAGAATGCAATAAAATTGCTGCCTGAAATTCTTAATTCAATATTTCAAAAACAAACAAAAGATTATTCTGCCCTTAAAAATATAATTATTTTGCAAGAAATGTCTCGTATAACTCAACATTAATAGTAACCCCTAATATGATTAACTTTCAGGCGACCAATCATTTTGTAAAGTCATAATTCTTTCTTTGTTTTTTCAATGATGGATATCTCATTTTGGAATGGACCTCCTCAAATACAATCATGGCAGTGCAAGGAGACAGAGGACCTAGCTGATGTGCCTACAGTATTTCACCAGTGTTCTTTTTGCTTTGGGAAACATGCCAAATTACTGGTTTAGTTTATTCAACTGCAGAAAAAAAGCTGACACGCATCACAATCCATTTCCTTGCGATTAGGCAAGCTTCTCGGCTGCTAAAGGGATTTAAGACACGATAATAAAGATAAAAAGGAGACATTAATTATTTTTGTTATGTTAATTAAAGGCAAGAGGATTAACAACAACACAGGAGCCTTGTAAAGCAATAAACAGACAGGGACTCTGACAAATTTTCAAAACCATTAATAAGAAATTAATTTGGTCCCTGCTGTAATCAAACCGATCAATGGGATGAAAAAGAAAAAGAAAAAAGAAACCTTGACATTCCATGATCTCTAAACTGCAGTGTTACGTTCCACATTCTGAGAGCCAGTTTCTGTTGCCAGTTCCACAACGCTGCCCTTCACCTTGTGGGTGGTGAGCCCACAAGTTAGCGGCGCCATGTTGTTTTTTTGGGCTGTGCCTGACCAAGCTAGGTGGGTCACGGGTTCCTGTTCCGGGCAAGGTTCTCTCAGTTCTTCTTGAAATGCTCATAGTGTCTTCATGAATCTCTATTTGTGTGGCCCCTCGCATGAGACTAGTTTACGTTGGGTGTCCCTACCAGAGCAACACTGCTCCCGGGGTCACTGAGGTACTCAAACCCCTCCACCACAATATGGTTTCGATTTCGCAAGGGGGATCTGGGACGGCTGCTGCTCCTCCGCATTGAAAGGAGCCAGTTGAGGTGGTTTGGGCACCTGCTAAGGATGCCACCCGGGTGCCTCCCTTTGGAGGTATACTGGGTACGGCCGACTGGGAGGAGACCCCAGGGCAGACCCAGGACACACTGGAGGGACTACATCTCCCAGCAGGCCTGGGAGCGCCTAGAGATCCCCCAGGAGGAGCTGGAGGAAGTTTCTGGGGAAAAGGACGCCTGGGCTGAATTGCTTGCCTTGTTGCCACTGCGAACCTGACCCAGATAATCAGCAAGAAAATGAATGAATGAAAGAATGAATGAATAAACTCCAGTATGTGCACAGTACAAAGCATTGTCATTTTACCTGGGAATTCTCAATTGTCCATATTAATAACCAGTCTGTGTAATTGGTTTAATGGGAGAGAGAGAGAGAGAGAGAGAGAGAAAGAAATGTGCGTGCTACTGTTCTCTGTGTTGTTTCTATGGCATACAGGGACTGGACTGGGATGTAGTACAGCTTAAGATGATAATGGCCTCCATTTATGGCAAGGCATTATGCTCTGTGTGCTGCAGGTGATTGGTGCGCAACATGTAATCTTGGTTAGGACCAATGCTACCTGGATGTACAAAGTCTGTTTTTCCATCTTTCCATTTGTACTTTATGATAATGGCAGTAATTTTTTTTACAAGGAAGGTTTCAATATGAGACTTCTACCATGTTGATGTGATATCACTGCCATTTTCTACTGGATCAGTGCGCCCAATCAGAGTGCTGATTTCTCATCTGTGACTGTCTTGAGCCTTGCAATTTTCTCTTCTTCTTCTTCCCCTCCCTCCGCCTTTGGAAATGAGCGCCTTATTTTGGAACAGCTTTGACCCCAATGCACCCTTCTAAAAGGGTTTAGGGTTAGCCTTATGTGAACCAGACTACCACAAGTGCTTGCTAAACCTGTGTTTGTGAAGTGAAACCAGTATTGGGTGTTAAAAGGTTAATGATTAGTGCAGAGTGATGGATGCTTTTGTAGGTTATTATCAGTCACACCATCTGTGGCCTTTGTACTGCTATATATTACTGAACACGCCCACTGATGTGTTGACAGATGTCATGGAGAGAGCTATGGACAGATTGAAATGCTAACTGGCAGAAAATGAGATCAAGTGTGCAGTAGACTCTCAGCTGCAAGGAATGAGCAATACCAGTGTGGCTGCCGCTCTCACTCATGATGTCACGCGGCTAAATGACATTAGCACCAGTGACAAGTGCTTGGGGGGTTCAGCCTGCCTGATGCATGAGATTGTGTTGTATGATCGGCTCAGAGATGACCTCAGCATTCGAGGGGTTAATAGCCCAGGATCTAGGCTGAAGCTTTTGCTTGTTCAAGGCTGATTGATATGTTAAGATTGATTTTGCATTAGTTAGCATAATGACATGGACTAGTTGGGATGATCTTAGGCAGTTTGGTTATTGACAGTAAAAAGCTCATGAAAGTTTAACACAGGGAGCAGTGTTTGCTGACCCCTGGAAGCCAGGGGTGGATTACAGATGAAATAGGGCGTCCACCTAAGCTGCCCAGCGGAGGATTTCATCAACTGTTACTGATGACAACACACTCGTCTGGATGGAGGTTGCAAATTAATACACTGTGAATCACAGCAAACCATCCAAACCCATTACATCTGTGTGAAGGACGAAAAATTACATTGAAGGCATATTAATGATGTTTTGCATGAATATAGGGTACTTAGCAGATTTAAATTTCTCAAATGAATTTTGGAGTCGGCTCTGAAGATGTGCATCAGTGTTTAATAGATTTTATCTATAGCCTCTGGTTCTGTGGGTGGTTAAAGCTTATTAGCAGAGGAAGATAAAAGCTATCACTAGCTTGTTCAGCTATTTTACTCTATATTCTCTCAGAAAGAGTGACCTGTCCTGCATTGAGTTTGAATGCAGAATCCTGGCAGTGTCTCTGAACAGCTGTGCTTATTTAGAGAACAGAGAGCGTTATTGAAATCCAATTTACACCTGGGAAGTGGGCGGCTCTCTCCATTTAAATGCTTCTAATTTCCCTGCCATTTGAATAAATGTCAAAAACACTGTATTCTGCTTTAGGATTGGCTGCCTGCAACAGTTGGCACAGACTGCTAGTCACTGTGCCATGGTTGATTGTGCCTGGGCTCCCACTCTCTTTCGTTCCTTCCCCCCCCTGCGCGTTGGAGAGAATGGTCTCTACATCCCATCCCACTGCCTCTAGCTGCACCACAATGAGAAAATAGGTTGCAGATTTGTCTCCTATGCTATCAAAGGCAGGTGGTTGGACTGGGAGGAGAGGGCTTGCGGGGAGTGGGTATCTGATCACAGAGCATGACATGCTTAATGATAAAGTTGCTGAGGAGAGTGGCCGAGGAGAGAGGAAATGGCTTAATCCTGTGTAAGGGTGGGGAGCTGTGGAAGGGCGGGGAGTAAGAGAGGTGGCTAGCGGGATGACCCTCCAGGGAGCACACCCCGCCCTGGACATATCCATAAAATGTATGAAAAATGATTAGGCTGTGACTAATTGCCCGTTTAGTGTCACCGAAAGTTGTTAAACAGACCATTGCCTTTTAATACCTAAAGTAAGGAATGGGATTAATTAAGCAGAAATGTATTCTTCTACCCTGCCAAGTCCCTTTCTTACACTCTCTAAAAACACTGTGATGGGGTCTGCACCTCAGGGAAATAGTTGCTAATGGGCTGAGAATGGATCTCTTTTTCTCCATTCACTAGTTCTTTTTGGGTGGATGAATGAGGTGAGCAGCTGCCTCTATAAAAAGACGGAGAGAGAAAAAATGTAAGTATAGAAGAAGGATGTAGGATTTATGACTGCCCAGCTGTTCCCTCCAGTAGCATGAACTTCAGGTCAGCGCATCAAGTGGATCTAACACTACAAATTGACATTGGTTGAAAATAGAAATCATTTGAGACTTTGCTGAAAGTTACTAACATGATCTTACTTAGTACAGAGCAATGGATACTGTCATAGGTTGTCAGACACAGTCATGCAGTGTGTGCCATCTACACTTTCTGACATTGCTGTCCATGGTGTGCAGACTGATTTAATTGGCTATGGGCAGAATGAAAAATTAACTGGGGAGAGCTGGAGCTAAGCAAAACAAAAGACATGGTACTGGGTAACATAAACATGACAGTTAAATTTTTATGGAGGAAATTAAAGCACCATAGTAAAAATATATCCTCAGGCTGTGCTTGAGTTTGTATTCAAACATGCTTTTTAGTCTGTATTATGTGGAAAACTTTGCAAAGATGCATTTCAGGTAGAATTTAGAGGAAGCTGTGTTTTGTTGTTGTGGTCTAGTTACTTGCGCCAGCGAGGCGTGCAAGTAGGGTGTTCAGTGCCGTCTGTATCTATGTGGGTGGGTGTGTGGGTATGTATGTTCACACCATAACTCAAAAACAAATAACCTTATGATGTTCATACTAGGTACATATATTCAGCCCAAGGTACCCTGGAGCTGATTCGATTTTGAGGTCAAAAGGTCAAAGGTCAAGGTCATGGGTGTCAAAAACACATTCGGCTATAAGGCGCAAGTTGGCACCTCGCCCGAGTGCAGTCTAGTTGACCTTGCTGTTGAGTCTCTAGAGTTTGACAGCCTTTGGTCTTTTCTGTTCTTTATTTGTAGATTTGGTGGAAGCATACTGTCTTAAATATTCATTTTTCCTCAAACAAACAGCCAGTGACAGATTTGTGGCAAATATTCACGGGTGAATACAACTTTAAATTGCAAAAAAAAAAAAAAACGGTTAAAGGAAAAAACAAAAACAACAACAACAAAAACTTTACTCTTGTGACTGATCATTACTTGATTGCTTAGTGTCTGTTGCATGTTAAAAGTTCCTGGACTCAGCATGGGGCTACTGCTGGCCCTCCTGTGGCTGGCTCTGCAAGGTGGTAAATCTGGTTTGGAGACAGCAGAGATCAGTCTGTCAGCTGGGAGATTTACACCTGACATGCTCTTAAAGCCCTGGTCTGACACCAAGGGTGCCAGAACCCACTGCCAGACTGCCAGACACCAGGCCGGCACAGGGCCCACACAGCCATTTAACAGCTGTGCTTTCTAGGCTTTATAGCCCAGGCTGATGCACAGAGGACACAAGCAAAAGAGAACATTGATTGACCACTTGAATAGTACGCACCTTTGGACATGTGCCATAGATGCCATAACTTGAGACTGCGGCCTGATTGCTTTCTATCCAAGCTAGTTTACAGGCCTTTTGCTGCCTTATGATCAATTTCAATCCAACAGCATTGTGGTGTTGGTGAGTTATTCAGGGCTCAAAACAAATGGCATCCCGCCATCCCCTACTGTGCCATACTGTATCCCGTACTAACCCCTCCTGAATACTTTTGTAATAAGAGGAATCATGCAATATTGTTTGTATTGACAGGGAGTTCAATAAGACCTAATCAACTAAATAACATCATATTTAGCCAAATACTAAATCATCAACAATAATTCTCAGTTTTGATTACAAATGATGGCATCCATCATGGATGGCATCAGGAGTGAATACAGGCTGGTTAGGGAATGTTTTCACTTTGTCTGTTTCTGATGCCCAATGTAGTATATTAATAGTTTGGCACTGTCATGAGACATGTCAGCTGCCAATTACAAATGTGAATTGTGAATCACAAAGACATTTTGTGTCTAAAATAGAATAAATAATTAGAATATTACATTACCAAGACAACATCCGTTTTTGGTAATCACAAATTAAGCTACTTACGTAATAGGCTTAATTTGTAATATACTGTATATATAGTGATATGTGTAATAGGCTTAATAGATAATAAGAAATAAAATCTTAAAACATGACTTCACTAGCACAGCACTAGAAATGAAGTAAAGAAAGCTAGACGAAAACTAGCTTTTGCATTTGGGACCAATTTTCAGGATGGTATTGACAAAAATTATTTAAAATGATCTCTTGGTCAATAAATATAAAAAAATGTTATTTCAACTTTAAATGACATTGTGATAAGAGTATCAAAGAGCTAGAGTAATTTATGACTATAAAGTATATATACAGACTCAGACCAGGTTGATGCCTCAGCCTTTCACAAAATGTTAGTGCTCAGTGTCTAATTATGGACAGATTTTAAGGGAAGGAGCAGAAGTTGTAATTATTTTTTGTTTATTCCTCCTGTTTCTTTCAAGCACATGACTTAATCAAATCCCACAGCTATTAATCTTTTGACATACCTCTGAGCTACTTTGTCAGCAAGCCACCATGAGAGCGCAAGCCGAGCCTGACATTTGACTAATTGCAGTCATTTGAGAATGATCACTGTTGTAATGTATTGGCAATGCACAGTAGCGTAACACAACATGCAGGCACCCCTGTCTGTCTGGTGACCCACTTTACACTCAGAATAAGGGGGAAACGGTGAAACCAATACAAATCTCCACTAATTAGAGCGAGGTAAGTATAATAGTAAAAGGCACTCTGGTAGCTGATCAGGTTGCCAGTAATTATTGTAATCATAGCCGTTTTCAAGGTCCAGTTTCGTCTTTGCAAGTATCGATGAAGGCAAGAACCGATCCATGGCACAATCAGTCATCCCCTTGTAACACCCAACACTGCAGCAAAACCGAGCTCCAACTGGTTCCCTCCTCCCTCCTGTTCCATACAGGAGCTTTAGAAGAATGACTCTTACCTGTCCTTGGCACCTTGTGAATTGCTGTGCGTTTGATGAAGACCTTAGTGACGGCCTCCTGGGCTGGAGTGGAGGGCTCATTACAGCCAGAGGAGACAGGTGCATAGGAGAGAATGAATAGAGAAGAGTGTGTATGTGAGAAAGAGAGAGAGTAGACTGTAGAGAAAGTAGTAAATATGAGAGATGGGGAAATCCCCTTGTAAGGTGAAATAAGGGGCGCTTGGGGACTTGCCTTGTACATTGCACCTGTCTTTATCGTCATTTAACTCTTATTTGTTGGTCTTACTAAACTGTCAGCAGTTCTCTGCCTTCTTGGCCTTTACCTGTAAAATGCCATGAAAATGCTGACAGGCTGCCAAACCAGAGCCGCCTGGAAAGGACTGTTGCTGGCTTTTCTTTGAATTGTACGATGCGTTGTCAGAATTAAAGGTGCACATGCACAGAGCTGCACTTTGCACTGGTCTTTGCATTTATATTCTACAGTCATCTATTCCTCTGCCAACTACAAATTCATTTAACAGTGGCTTTCTAGAATCGACTGTGTATAATAGTCCCTTCACAACCCTCCAATAAGTTAATAATACATATTTTTTGATTATGATATTCCCTGAAACATGCTTCATCCATCCCTGATGCCTGTGTCAGTGATGTTTCCTGTAATTGTGTATGTTTCTGGACCAATTCAATTGTCTCTTGATGTATTCATTACCCAACTGAGCATGACACTACACACATTATTTGTGTGCAATTTCATGCAATATGCAACGAGGATATATTTCTATGGCAGTTTAATTTAAGGAGTCGTAGGATTTCCGCTGCAATCATCTCTCTACCACTCTCTCTCTCTCTCTATCTCTTTTGCTCTCTCAGAAATTGCTTTTGCAATCATTCCCCACTTCTCTGCCTTACTCGGTCATGCTACATTGTAAATTCACTATGGGAGATATGCCAATCATCAATCAGCGGATGTGACGAAAATGGCAACTTTCAGTTTTTAGCCTGGGTATGCTAATCAATTGATCAAGTGCACTACACCAAAAAAAATACATGTATCTATTGCTTTGTGCCTTTTTTGTGTCAATTCTAGCATTTATATGCTTCTGATGGACTTTTAAATGTTCTTAGTGCTGAGGTGTGTTTATCTGTCAGGCTCGAACGCTAAGGTCTGTCTGCCAGAGTTCATTTGGATGGACTCTCTGATGAGTCTCTGATGAGGTGGCAAGGCTATGAGAGTCAAACCTGGTGAACCTCATAGTAGCCCTGGGTCTAAAATATATTGGCAAATACATTTGTACCATTTGTTTTACCTTACTTAGGTGCCAGATGGACTGAGTTTGCCACACTGCATTGAGTGCCAGAAAGTTTAGACAATCACAGGAAAGTATTTGAAAGTCAATTTTGCATACTTTTCTGCAGTTGACAACTTACTCACTATCTGAACTGTGCTGATGCAGTATTCCCCACCCATCTGGTACATTCGACCAAGGCCTTGTAGCCTCCTCTGTGACCTATCCTGGAACAATTATCACCTCCTATTACCTTTCTTTGTTTTGCTCGGCACGCTCTTCAATCACAATGCCATGGTGTATGTGAAAGTGACAGGGTTCTCATTAACTTTAATTACTGTGTGCCA
>OMLI01070872.1:0-11960 GCA_900302605.1 Rondeletia loricata | reverse complement strand
GCACACAATGCATTCCTAATATTTGACCCACTCACCATCAATGACACAGTCTGCAGGGTCTGGTCTTGCATCATGACCTTCATCATCATTGCCAATGTATTCTTCATTGTGACTCTCACAAAAATTGTGGAGGACATAGCAGGCGGAGATGATGTCACTGATTAATGTGACATGACCGTCACATCGTTTTAATGGGCACCTCCATCTTCCTTTCAAGCATCCAAAAGACCTCTCCACAGTCATTCTGGCTTGACTCAAGCGGTGATTGAAAGCAGATTGTGCCGGTGTTAGCCCTCTGCCCTCCGGGTATGGCTTCATTAGCCATGGTAGCAGTGGATACGTGTCATCTCCTAGTGTCACGAGAGGTACATCCACATCCTGAATGGTTTCTTGCCATCCTGGCAAGAGTGTTCCATTCTGCCCTCATTCGTAAAGGGACGAGTTTGAGAATGCGCGGGCATCATGAACCCTCCCAGGCCAGCCAATGTTGACATCCCAAAACTTCATATTGTGGTCCACAACACCTTACAGGATTACTGAGTAGAAACCTTTGCGGTTGTAGTAGTCAGCTGGGTTGTGAGGTGGTGCCAGGATGCATATGAGTGCCATCCACAGCTCCTGCACACCGTGGGAACCCCCATCTGTCATGGAATCCTCTGACTATTTCTCAGACTTCTGCAGCTGAAGGTGTGTGTAGGTATTGTGGCTTTAGGGTGTCATTGATGGCAGCGACAACTTGTTGGGTGAAGACACAAGCACTCGATATTTCCACACCAAAGAGGTGAGAGATAGATCGGAGCTCGAGATGGGTGGCCAACCTCCACAAGCATATTGCCACACGCAACTCCACCGGCACTGCCTGGCGGTATCTTGTATCCTGTCGAGTCAGCCTTTGACGAAGACTGTCACAGAGATGATGGAAGGTGGTTCTTCTCATTCAGACGTTGAGCAGCCAATCTCTCTCTGTCCAGTTGTCACATACATGCTGCCACCAACACCGTGGTTGGACCCAGATGTTACTGTAAAAGATAAGAAGAAAAAAACTGGAAAAAACATAAATACAAATACCATAATATTCACAAATTATTATGCCCTATTAAATAAAATAAAAAAGTAATATCTAAATAAAACACATTATAAAACACACTATTAATCTGCAATGAACATAGTCTATTATCCTCTATGTTGACATACCGCAGGCCTACAGCTGTCAGTAGGCTGTCATGAACATTTAATTTAAAATTTAAAATATTGTTGTACTATTTCAGTCGTTGTAGTAATGTAGGCAATGTTGGAAATTAGCACCAGCCACCAGCCAAATGCTGTAGCCTTGCCTGCTACAGTTTTGAACTGGAAGCGTCTTCTTTATGCTACTGCACAGAGAAATGCATTGCAATAAGGATACAATAATAAATCGCTCGTGACAGCTCATCTTTTGAAATAGACTGCCACTATGGAAGCAGATAAGAGACATAAGTATTTGCCACTCACCTCATTGGTGTCTCCCGAAACGGAGTTGCCAGGGCTCGCAGGATTGCTTGCAGTCATCTCCTCCTTTCCTACCGGCGAAGATACAATCTTCGCACGATGAGAACGTTCATTTTGCAAATTTGAACTAGCCTCGAGTATTGCGCTTGACGTTGGTGCTGCTGGTAATAATGCCATAATAATATTATTATAGTGGCAACGATACAAATTTGTTCATACATTTTTCTCAAGTAATGTAAGTTCTTCAAGGCTACCCGCCAAATTGACAACACACTGACGTCAGACGCACGCCCGTTTACAAACCAATCAATGTCAAGTATAGGGAGACACAGCCCTCGTAGGTGATGACAACAGGACGTAAGTATGTCATGTAAGGTTTGTTAGTGCGCTCGCATAATTGCAATGTGAAACCCTAACTAACCGGATCAAATGTATACAATGTAACAAAAACATGAACTTTGGTTCGGACCTTGGTGCAGACTTTCAGGTGTGAAAAGGCCCTTAAAAGTGTCCACAGAGGGAGCAGATCTTATTGACTGCGGGAGGCTATTCCACAGTTTTGGAGCCACAACCGCAAATGCGCGGTCACCTCCACCAGAGGCGGCAGTGGCTCAGGAGGTAGAGCCCTCGCCCAGCAACCGGAAGGTTGGTAGTCCACATCCTCCTGGGGAAAAAATCTGTCGTAGTGTCCTTGAGCAAGACACCTAACTCTAATTGCTCCCGTTGAGCAGGCTGGCGCCCCGCGTGGTTGCCTCCGCCAACGGTGTGTGAATGGGTGAATGTGAAGCAAAAACCTGTAAAGCGCTTTGGATAAAAGCGCTATATAAATGCAGTCCATTTACCATTACCTCTGAGCGAGGGACGGTCAGGAGGTCCATGTTAGATGACCTAAGAGACCTGGAGGCTGAATAGGGGGTTAGGAGGTCTGTGATGTAGGAGGGAGCACTGTTCAGGGCTTTAAAAACAAAAAGCAGGACCTTAAAATCAATTATAAAATTGACAGGAAGCCAGGGGAGGGAGGCCAGCACAGGAGTGATGTGCTCTCTCCTTTTGGTACCAGTCAGAAGCCTTGCTGCAGAATTTTGGACCAGCTGTAGGCGGGATATAGATGATTGGCTGATGCCAGTATACAAGGAATTTCAGTAGTCAAGTCCGGATGTGATAAATGCGTGAATTACTTTTTCCAGGTTCACAGATGACAGGAGAGGTTTTATTTTAGAAATATTACGAAGTTGAAAGAAGCTGGATTTTATGACTGCATTTACCTGCCTGTCAAAGTTGAAGGCAGAGTCAAAAATCACTCCAAGGCTCTTGATGTGAGGCTTTAGATAAGTGGAGAGTTGACCTAAGCTGTTAGTGATTACCTTGGTGGATTTGGGGGGGCCAAACAGTATGATTTCAGTTTTGTTTTCGTTTCATTGGAGGAAATTGTGGGCCATCCAAGATTTTATGTCAAGACACTGTCCAAGTTGGACTTGTTGGAGGGTTTCAGAGGAAGATAAAGCTGTGTGTCGTCTGCGTAGAAGTGGTAAGAGATGTTGTGTTTCTGAATAATTTCAGCTAGTGGAAGCATGTAAATAGAAAACAAGATGGGGGCTAAGAGGGACCTCACAGGAGAGACTAGCTACAGGGGAAGAGTAGCCTCCTATACTGACAGAAAAAGTTCTGTCACTAAGAAAGTAGGCAAACCAATTTAGGGCCGTCCCCCAATACCAAGCCGGTGTTCGAGACGGTCGACAAGAATGGCATGTTCAACCGTGTCGAAGGCGGCAGTGAGGTCTAGGAGGAGGAGAATGGCACAGCTACCAGAGTCGACAGTGAGGAGCAGGTCATTGTAGACTTTTAATAATGCAGATTCTGTACTGTGAGCCGCCCTGAAGCCTGACTTAAACTTATCCAGGAGTTTGTTTTGGTCAAGATAAGGAAGCAGTTGTGACAGGATGACCTTTTCCAGAATCTTAGATAGGAAAGGTAGTTTTGAAATGGGCCTGAAATTACTGAGCATGGCAGATCAAATGCATGGGCGGCTGTAGCTCAGTAGGTAGAGCAGTCGGCCAATGGTCGGAGGATTGGCGGTTCGATTCCCGCTCCTGCTGAGTTTACATGCCGGTGTGTCCTTGGGCAAGACACTTAACCCCTTATCCACCTTGCCTCGTGTGAATGTGTGTGAATGATCTGAATGATGGTGGTGGTCGGAGGGGCCGTTGGCGCAGATTGGCAGCCACGCCTCCGTCAGTCTGCCCCAGGGCAGCTGTGGCTACGGCTTACCACCACCGGTGTGAATGTGTATGAATGAATAATGGTTTCTGTTAAGCGCCTTGAGCATCACACTGTGATGGAAAGGCGCGATATAAATCCAATTCATTATTATTATTATGAATTAATTTACATAGGGTTTACAAGGGCAGCAAACATGAACATTGAAATCGCAGAGAATCAACACTTTGTCGTAGCTAGGCATAGTCTGTGATAGAAAGAAAGTTGTGAGATAAAGTCTTTCAATGATTTTGGGGGAGGTTGATATACAAGGACTATTAATAAAGGATTCAGAGATCCTACTTTGATCAGTTGCAATTCAAAACTGGAGAGTAACGCATTCAGGTTGAAAGTCTTGTTCGACATCGATCGGGTGTTGAGCAGAGCCAGTTTCAGCAGGGCAGGAGGGTAATTCCCCGGAGGCCGCACCCTCTGAAGAGAGCGGAGATTTTGGAAATCCACTCTGCGGCATCCGATGGAGAGCTTCGGGCGGTGCCCTTCAGAAAGTGACACGCTCTGGGCTATGCCAGTGGGAGTAGGCCGGAGGAAAGCGCATCCAAACCCCTGGGATCGCCGATAGATAGAGCGGCATGTCAGAGGCCCAGGGGTGGACGCTACATACACCAGGTAAGATGGGAGGGCACGATGAGCGTTACTCCGTTTGACCGCGGCGCCTGCTCGTTTACTCCATCTCCTTGTGCGTCTTTTTGTGCGTCTTTTTCGGTGCGCCTCTCCAAGGCACGGTCGTAGTAACTCAGCAGGAATCTGGGCAGGCGAGAGGTGAGGCGAGAATCCCGTCCATGGAGATCCAAAAAGGAATCTTGAATGTCCAGTAATAGTTGTCGGTCGTATACAATTTTAGATCGCGCATTTTTCATGCACACAGACACAAACAGGACGAGAACAAACAAAGATGGGAGCAGGCAATGACATGCAGCCAGAGACATCATTTACACCCGATTGCAAGAACAGTGCTGCCAATGCTACTGACAGCCTAATTATCAAAGTTTGACCTGACCAGTTTTTGCAGACCTGCACCTGTCCTCAGATCACTGCATTATATTAGCAACCAGGAGGAACAGCTATTTAGTAATCACCATTCAGTAGATAATGTTCATTTCCAGAACTACAGGCGATGGGAATTCAATTGAACAGTATAAAGATGCTGCATTAATACCAGCCAACCCCAGCCTTAGGGATTGGACCCTAGCCTTTGTGCTTTATAGGTACAGAGATCCCTATCCCCCTAATTGATTTGTTCTGATTCTTTAAATGCAGAGCCAGGAACGCTGTACCATAGAGACAGCTGATAGAGTTAATTAGGAGTAACTGTTGGTGGATTAGTGATAAAAGCTAGGAAACCATTTACGCAAAATGAATGAGCCTATAAGAGCACAATCCATTAACTAAGTAATGCAACATAGAGGACTACTTCCTCACGTTACGTTTATCTTGACAATTAAACTTTAATTGACTTTCATTGTCTTTAGAATTGTAATATCCCTGGGCAGCTATATCATAATAAGTTGTCTGCTCACTGTATATCATCCAGTCTGTTCATTATGTTTTTACATGGTGAAAAATATATATATATATTTTTTCTATGTCTGAGTATGCTTTGTCATAATCAATTTAACTAATGCATATAGCCTTGAATCACACCTCTACAACTTGTGTACACACACAGCACTTAAATTGCAGATTGGAGTTTTAGTTCTACAAACATGTCTCAGAGGCTGAGCTGCTCTGGAGGCAGAAATAGCGCAAGTTAGCTAACTGGCATACTTGAATGACAAAGAAGGAACTGTGGTCAAAATATGACTTAATTTTTCATGACCATGATATTCATAAACTATGAAGATCAGCAGCTAGCTAACTAGCTTACCTAGATAACTATAGGCTAGTATGGCTAGTTTGAACTTGGAAGGTCAGCTAGGCTAACTAGCTAACCTAGATAACTTAGCATGGACAAACTGCAGCAAGAGCGCTACGCTTCATATTAGCTAGCTCCTCTTTTGCCTTTTTCACTGGGCTAATATTAGGGGAGACCGGGGCATGTTGTCACACTTTTTACTCATTGGTGTATTTCTCAGCAGTGCCTTACTACGGAAATACAATATATATTTTTCTATCTAGATTAAGGTCTTCTCTAAAAAATTGCACTTATATAATTTTAATAATTTACTGGAAGCAAAAGTTATTACTAATGAAATACCACTTGACAACTTGTGACAACTTACCCCACATCAGGGCATGTTGTCACACATGACAGGCCATGTTACATAGACAAGTGTGCTGTGTTTGTGCACTCAATTCCATTTCCTTTTAAGTATACATACTATAACAACATGAAAAACATACTCTTGTATTGAAAACAACATACTTCATCTCAGAAATCGACACCCACCACCCACCAGGTAAAATAACCCCTCCGTCACCCATCCTGGGATGCACAGACAAACAAATTCTGATACGATTTCTAACAGTATGATATATTAATGTACATGTAATATATACATTTCATTTGATGTTTTAAGATGTAAAATGGCTTCTTAGTCACTTAAAGAAAACAGTAATAATAGTAATCTGCCTATGTAGCCTACCCTCTGTGGCTATATGTGAGGCTGGTCCAGTGAGGCCACTTGCCACACAAGCCAAAGGTTTGTGGGTTCAAGTAACCAAATAATATTTATTCAGAAAATAATGAATGTAAAGTTATTTCTAACAAACAAGCAAAAACAAAAAGATTTGGATAGTTATGACAACATGCCCCAACCAGGCATTCCTGACAAAGGTCCCCTCCCTGAGCACATTGCTTGACTAAACCATTTAAAGTTATTATCAGGTTATAGCTGACTGTTATGTGTCGCAATGTATAATTATTTTGATTCCTTTATAAGAAAAATAACTAAGATTTTATTTATTTACTTTCAGGTCTCAAAAACATAATTTTTTGTCTTATGTTTAAGAAAGTAAACATTTGTGTAATTTAACTTTTGGCTCTAAAATATTTAGTTTAAGAAATAAAGCCACTGAGACAACTTATTTCTGACACCAGAGCAGCTCTGCCTTCGAGAAATGTTTGTATAACTAAAACTCAGATCTGCCACTTAATCAGCCAATACCATTCAGTAGTAGTGGTTCTGCATAGCTCAGTGGGTAGAGCTAACACTGACAGAACTGAATGATTCCCACTGGGGTCACACGAATGGGATACAAATCTCAATTAAATAGCATATGTAAACTAAATAATTGGGATCTAAATTTGCACTAGTGGAAGAATTTCAGCCTCATTTTTCTTCACTGTCAGCGAACAGTCTGCGAAGAGCAGTATGAGCAACCACAGCCCACTTTACTCACCACAAATACCATTAGAAAAACATTGCTCTCATCATTTAGATCCCACCACATGGCCTGAGTGAAGACAGGCAGTCTACCAGAGTGACTAGCATAACACCAGGGGGATTACAGCAACTGCACTGCTTCCTTGATCTTCAACAAATCATATTAAAATGGTACTTATGTAGAGAGGGTTAGAGGAAACTTCTGAAATAGCTGTCTCATGCCAAAAACGTATTTCATCAAGTTCTCCCTGCCTTTTGGACAACACATGGCACAGATATAGCCTACAGAGCATTGGTAATACATTCATGTCACTTATCTCAGCACCTGGGGAATATTTCTAATCATTTAAAGCTGAGGTCAAGAGGTTTTCCTACATCCCCCATCTCCACCTCTTCCTGTGTCTCTGGTAGGGGAAATGGGAGTATAATAAAACAGCCAATGCACAGGAGGAATATTAGACTAATGAAAAGCTCTTTCCTGCCTTGGCTGCTGGCCCATCTTGTGTACTGCCTTGCCTCTACCATCTCACAGCATGGAGCTGTGAAATGGAACTCCGCTGGCAAAACAATAAAGCAGCCCCCCATGATTGTGTGTCATGCTCTCTAGCTCTACAAAAAAGCAGTGGCAAACAATGATGACTCAAATATCTTTCTTTTTTTTTGCAAGGCAAGTGCAAAGTGTAATATTGCCTGTGCATATGGAATCACTCAGTCATAAGTAGCTCATTTCTGAGTGGCACAGTGCAATATCCTGCTTGCCTGACAAAGGAGTGGAGGCTTAATGCACTGGCAGGTTGCTCCGGCAGCATCTTGGCTTTTTACAGTGCCATAACGGGCAATGGGCATGAGCAGCAGGTCTTGGGCAGATTTGAGCAACATGACACTGTGGGTGATGGGAGAGGTGGGAACTGGTAGGCTTGTCTGTTTGGCAATAATGAACAAAAGTGACAGACAGATCTTCTGTTACCCACTGTTTGGAATGGCAATAATAATAATAATAATGATAATAGAAAAACACTTTTTATTGCATAGAGACTTTGCAGTTGCATCACAAAGCTCCAAGCAACCACGGCTGGTGCCATCATGGAGGTCCATTGGAGAATTGGCTGTGCACAAATAGCCTAATGTCTCAATATATAACAACCAGGCTAGAAAAAGAGAGATGCCTGAAAAAGGGTGTTGTGATGTGGGTGTGCGTCAATTCAGCAAAGTATAAGCTACTAGTCTGATAAGTAGATTTGTTTCCAAATTTAGGTTACTGTGACATAGAAAACTGTCTTGTCTTTAGCCCTTTCCCCTTTGGTCCTAGTCACTACTCAAATGCTCTTCGAGTTGTTGATTGAAAAGCGTCAGCTCAGTTAATCTGAACAAACAGCTGGTTCTTGGCATTGTTAGCTAGCTAACTAGCCAGCAGGCTAATTTAGCAAAGCAACCAATGTTAATGTTAACATGTGACTTATAGCCACTATTAATGCTAGTTTCTGATATTATCTAAACACAAAACCGATCTGATGTTTCAGTGGTTAAATGATCTGTTTTCAGTCAAAAAGAGCACAGAAATGTCTATTCAGTTCTTCAATTCTGTTGAGACGGCTAAGTCGTATATGTAGAAATGCAATCAGCTGTTCACAGCTATTGTTGCCCAAGAGCTGTGGACCTCCAATATGGCTGCAAGTGGGTGTGACCAAGCCCTCTATAGCAGCTTCAAAAACAAGGTTTACAAAGCATTTTACAAAGATAAAAAGACATTAAATAAAAATTCAAGATTACCTAAAAAGAACTTAGGCAGTCATAAATGAGGACAAAGAATTTCGAATCTAAGAATTGTTGAACTGATCTAGCTAGCCTAAAACTCCTCCGACAGGTTGTTCCACAGTATAGGGCTCTAATGGAGAACGCTTGGTCCTCTTTGATCTTGAGTCTAGACTGGGGAACAGACAGTAGAGAGCTCAGCCTGAGGACCTCAGGGTGCCATCTGGCTCATACTGAGAGATAATTAATATAGCTAGGGGCTAAACAATGCCATGCCTTTAAGTATCACCAGCTTAAAACGCACAACATCTCAAGAAACATCTCATTTACAGGCAAAACTATGGCAAAAAAATAGCACTGACATGTCCTCCATATGTATCTCAATAACTGGCTGTGAGATAAGTGACTACTAAGCTATAACCTCACCATGTATGAAAAGTCATGTCACACTGATGTACAATGGAGCTGTCCAGTCTTCCAGCTGAGATGTGCAACTTCAGTAATAAAACCACCAGGCTTGCAGTCTTAACGTTAATAACAGTTTCTTGTCAGGAGAAAGCATTGGCATCATAATGCATCATGTCTTACGCATTGTGTGCCATTCCAGATTTCGGTGGTGCAGCCTTGGCACTTCTGCTGCTTTATTAGGAATGATCTACACTCGATTAATAAATGTCGTACTGACTGGGTCCCACAGGACGAGGGGCAGAGAAGCACGCTCCGATAATGGAGGGGTATCCATCATATCTGCCAGTCAGGACACTGCAACTGCCACTGCCACCCATACTCATGGAGCCCAGTGGGATGTGCACAGGAAAAGCAACAGTGGCACTGTGAACACCTGGAAAATAATCTGATAATAAATCTTAGAGTTCATGTTTTGTCCACAAACACTATATAAGTTAGCATTGTTGTGTCCAAAACTCAAATGTATTTCAGTTAAATTCCCTTAAATCCTGATGATGTGCAAAGTAAAAACTACAGAGATGATAGAAACCTGAGACTATCAGAGCTCTTACTGTATATTTAGCCCTCCAAGTGAGTCTAAAGACATGCACATCCATTTTGAACAGGGACTATTTCAGGGAGTGAATAGCAAGAGCTAAAAGCTAACAAGTCTTCATCCCACCTGCAGATTGGATAACAGGAAAAAATAGGTAATTTGCCATAACAGTTTAAACATTCATCCTCCATAGGCATACATTTAGATATTTAAGGCCAGCATTGAAATTTATAAGCATAAAAATTCTTTCCCCCACAAATGAATTCAGTGCAAATCATCCAGAAACTCTCGAAGGACAATGGTAAAGCAAGCTGTTTTTCTGACATGCCATGAATAAAAAAGGCCTCTGGACTCTTAACGGCCTGTGGCCCACTGCAAAAACAGAAAGCTCAGCGCTCGTTTCCCCCCAGTGCTCCAGTAATAGGCCAGTGGAAATAAATGTAATCACTGCACTTTGTTCTCCCCAGTGATATAATTTCTTCTTATTACTTTTCACCCCCACCGCCTCTCAGGCCACCATCAGAATCTCATTTGATCATATTTACATTCGCTCTAGCTTCAAACCCCGGTGATGCTAAAAAGCAATTACTACTTCAAGTTGCCGTCTGCCAAAGAGAGCCGCACAAGATGTCCTTGCCGAACTGCGGAGGATTCCTACCCAGTCTGCGGCTGACATTTAAGCTCCTGTCATCTCCTGTAAGCATGGTTCAGTACATTTAGAAGCAAAGAACTGATTATGACAAACATGGCCTTTAAAAGAGGCCTTTGACCGGGGACAATCTCAACAAAGTAACATTTATCAAAGTTTAATACCAGAGCTGCTCAAAGCCAAAGAACACAAGGATATGCCATTTATCAAATTATAACAGGAACAGGAACCTAATATAATTGTATTATAGTGAGACGTTAAAGGGCCCATATTGTGAAAAACACATTTTCCCTAGCCCCTACACATATACTTTGGTCATCCTTGTACCTAACAACCCTGAAAATGTCAAATTAATCTGGGTCCTTGTTTTTGCTGTAGCCCCCTTCCTTGGAAAGCATTTGCTTCTACAGGCCGTTTTGATTTGGAGCCCTGACATCACAAGGGGAGTCATTTGCATATGGCCACCCCCAAGGTGAATAACCACTCCCACCCCCCCATGTACCTTTCTAGGCAGCCATTGTTCACTTCGCGGTTACGGACTCAGCTGCAAGTTGTCGAAGGCAAGAGCGAAACACGGCAAATGTTCTGTTGTTGGCTGCAAAGAGGAACATATATCTCTACATTCCCTCCCAGCATCAGAAGATACAAAAGAAGAGTGGTTGAAATGTATTTATAATGATAACGTTCCAGCTACAGTTAGTCCTAATTTGTTTGTGTGTGCTAATCACTTTGTCTCGGACTTCTTTGCAAACGAGGGCCAGTACAAAACAGGATCTGCTACAAAACTTCTTCTTAAAGACGGATCGGTTCCGAGTGTATGTGACCCAACTACAAACGTGGAATCTGTATTGCCACTTTGTGATCATGTTTACAGTTCATTGAAAGTGTAGTCAGCTGGGTTTGAGAACATGTGGCGCTTTGCTAACGTGTGTAAAGTTAGGTACCGTTAGCTTTCTTGCGACATTGTTTTCACCTTTATTTCTTTATACAGTCTATGTTGCTTCGTTGCTAGATCAGTTGCCTTGTGTGGAGAGACGTGTCCGTTAACGTAGCTTGAGAAAGAAACATGGATAAGGTAGTTTATGGTTGTTCAGTCCGATTAGCATCGGGTGCCGACTATGCTCCGGTCCCGAGGAGACTGAGGAAGCCTGTTGGCCACAACGACTCACGTTAGTGGGGAAAAAACATGTGCAGCCACCGTCGTCCAGGGAAAAAAAGCACCTCGTCTCCTATGGACTTCATTAAATTGGCTAATGTTACCCGATGCTGACAGGACAAAACTACTATGATCTAGGTTAGGGGCTAGGGCTAAAGCTAGCTATTCTCTGCGGATACATCTTCTTAAACGAGACGACCGCCCTTGTAACGACGCACACATTTAAAAGTACTTTAGTGAGCAGGGACTCTTGTCACCATGAACATTACACTTCTAAGTCTGGTAACTCCAGTTTTAATCAGCTGACAACAT
>OMLI01070865.1:9090-64586 GCA_900302605.1 Rondeletia loricata | reverse complement strand
TGTTCACCCTCATTGCACAAGTCTCTAATAGTTGTCTTATTGTCCCTTATGATTGCAAATCGTATTGGCAGTGTTGTAATCTTATCCCTTATTTTAATTGCAGTGTTCTGATCTGCAGGGTTGTACTACTGTAGGATTTCACAGAGCATGCAAGTCAATGCACTCCTGTCCTCTTGGCTCTCTCACACACACACACACACACACACACACCACACACACACACACACACACACACACACACACACACACACACACACACACACTTAAATAAGGGGGTGGGGACTGTAGATCTGTCTCTGTTTGTTGTCAATTGTCATTCATATTGAATTAAAACATTGCATATCACTCCCACAACAATTGGTCTGGTTATTTATGGCTATTTACAATTCATTTGAATATTTACTTTTTACTTCTGGTACGTCAGTACATTTAAAATCGGATACTTTTGTACTTTTACTCAAGTGGTGTTTGAATGGGGGACTTTCTACTTTTACTGGAGTCATTTTTTTATTAAGTATCTATACTTTTACTCGAGTATAACTTTTGAGTACTTTTACCACCCCTGAGTGTTCATAATGGAAATGTAGTCAGAAGGCGTCATTCAGATAAAAACTTAATGGATGGTTATGTTTTCAAATCAGAGCGCTCTTGGCTCTAGGGTGTTTAGTTAGGTGGGTCAGTGGGGTGACGGGAGTAATGTAACATATTTGGACGCCATAAATTTGATTATATTTGTGTGTGTTTTTCAAATTCAAAGAATGTGGGCTAGAAAAACAAACAAAAACAAACAGATGGAATGCGAAGCTATTTGCAACCCCCCTTTCCTCTCTTTACAGAAATGACAGGAGAAGTGCACATTTGTAGCTTGCAGGTAGTGGTTGGGGTACAGATTGAAGCTATGATATATGACATGTGTTGCAAGCAGTCTCTGTCTATCTCCCAAGGACCTGTCACAGCTCCAGCACAGGCAGTTAAAGGCTCTGTTATACACAGTTTAATCCTCCATTTAGGTCGCAATTCATTGGCAAACATATGGTCTACGTTCACGAGTGTCTTAATTTATGTTTGAAAATGACTCAGAACACCTCAGAATTCTTCCATTTGATAGGTTGAAAATTATGCTTTTGTCAGTGAATGATTCCATAGATGGTTTTGTCTCTGCTTTCTGGCTATTCCTGCCTCCAGAATATTTTTATGTACATATAAATGTGAAAGTACATGATGGCTGCAGAGCAGAAGCATGTTTCTGCTGCATTGTGTGTTTTTACTGAAGCACGTATCAATATCGTTGTTTTCCTTAATATGAAACACATTTCCTTAAAGATAGTCTATTATTTATTAGCCCCACACAAATAAGTAATTGTTCTCTGTTACATTTTAAAAGGCTTCTGAGTTTCCCTCAGGTTTCTAGCCCCAGATCGTCTGATGATTAGGGTTGGCTTATTCACTCAAGGTCGTGTCATTGCTAGGAGCTAAAGCTCAAGCCTTGTCCAATATATTTTATTTCAACGGATAAATGTGCATGCGCACATATCAAATTGCACTTTGTGCAAACAAACAGATAAACACAAATGCATGTGCACATATTGTAGTTACACACAAATATTATTCTAAGAAATGTCTGATGGAAATTCATGAGAAACACCAAAAATAGTAATTTCAAATGGAATGGCAAATGGGAGCAAGCTAAGCTGGTTTTGGTGTGTTTTGGGACACCAAATAAGGTCATATTTCATTCAACATTTTCTTTGCTCTACAGGAATTGCAGAAGGGGTCAAAGAGCAAAGATTATCTCTTAGGAATAGATCTCACACTAAGTTGAACTGGGTTGATTTTTCCTTTAAGTGGTGTGCTAAAGAAATCTGGGATATTTTCTGTTGTGACATGCGATGATGAGAGAGGCATATCCCCTGAAATGTTGTCTGAAGGTGTCGGTGTGCTTTGAGGACACAACCTGTATATATGACATTCCACCAGGCTATATCCCTACGGTTTGGCATTGTGACCTATGGGTTGGGGGTTGTGTGCCTCAGATCACAGCCGTAGACTGAGGGGGAATCTGGTGAGAGTACAGTAAAGAGAGAATGCCTGTATCCAGAGCCTAGGGCCCACTGGTGCTGAGTAAGCCCATGCAGCAGAGGAGGCCTGTGAATTAATACTCCTTGACAGTAAATGTCAACAGAGTTTACATTACTCTGCCTGCTCTCTCTCATAAGCATGAGAATATCTTTAACTTATATATCGGGTGCCATGAACACGGCCATAGGACCCTTTGGGGGAAATATTTTTTGCACTTCAATATGTCTCTGGGTTTGAAAGCACCAGCTCAGTGTTTCTTGTCGCAAATCTAAAACCAGCAGCAAATTCACCAGGCATGCATGTGGCTAATTAGTGGAATTTAACCGCAATGATCATTAGCTTTGTAGACAGATCTGCTGCCATCTCAGAGCAGCGCCCTCCCTTCTCCTGGTCAATGGAGCGCTTCAGTATTCATTAGAGGAAGACATGCTGATGGAACAGGCTTGGCTGGCTGTGTTACTGTTAAATCTCATAGCCAGAACAGCACAACAACATCAGTATTAAGACTAAATCTTTCTATAAAAAAAAAACAACCAAAAAACTGTTAATCAGACAACTGGTATAATGGAAACTTGATATTGAAAATCATAACAGTTTGTCAGAAGCTTGTTTTAAATCAGAGTTCACCTGATCATATGTCAGGTGAAGACGTGATGAATGTGCATTGTGTGTATAATGTGTGCCTGGCAGTACGAGACCTGCAACAATATATTATTTTGATCAATGCATTTGTAGGGTTGTTAATGGTAACGGACATGATGATTAAGCTGGAGAGGGGAAAGTAAAATATTGTCTTAAATCTATATTTCAGAGCGAAATAACACAGTGCCTGTCCGAGTGTCCCTCTAGAACTGGACGTGTTTCAGAAGAACACAGTTGACAGGCTAGCAGTGTCAATGAGCCGACCTCTCTCTAGCCCGTGTCCTCAGGTATTGTTCCAATGGTGTGTTTTTTCTTCTTTCCTTCACCTTGCCACAATTTATTCCCGGTGTGTTCGAAGCTGTTGAGGTATGAACGGCGGATTTCGCTGGTTGTCAGATATTGGCGATCGGTGAAATACATTCAGGCCGGCGCACTTAAAGAATTGTTGGAAAACTACGATAACGTACATTACAAATATAGATGCTTTTTATCTGTGTGAGCACACTGTCAAATCAGAGGTAGGGAATGAATATTACATGTCAACCGTATGAAATCACCTTTAGCTGAATGGGCCCTAATAAGCTAATTGACCTTTTCCCACCGCTGACTGTTTCGCTGCTGTCTTCAAGCTCGGAGGAAATGTTGAAAAGTGGATGCGTTCCTCATTTTAGAGAGTACGCGTGCAGAACTTTGTTGCTTTACTTAGCGTTTTAAGGTTTTTGAGTTTAATGAGCAGACTTTCTCCATCGGGGTGTTTGGGTTTCTTTTATCTCTAACCCTCCATATTAGATGCAAGCATACCCACCTACTAACAAGTCGCCTCTCTCTGTATGCTGAGGAGACAGAGGGCAAATGTCGCCTTTCATTTATTTCCAGAGTAATAGTATTGTGGTGCGGGAGAGCATACCATTTATTAAGCTATTTATAAATTGTAGTTGGAATATATACATGTCAGATGTGATTCTATTCCAGTTGTTGTGCCATGTGTTCCAGCAACATCCCAGACTGTTCAACAAGGAGGCCACATTATAGCCTATAAACATCACATTTTGAAAGAGTCTCCCGCAATGGTTGTTTCAGGAAATGCATTTGTGACACCCTTTGGTTTGAATTCCACAATGTATTTGTTTAATGCTCTTTAAAGCTTGTCTCTGTAAGTATTCACATCTGTCTTTGAATTCTCGATCCTACAAAATTGTGCTGCAAGAAATGTCAAGATGGATCTTGACTCCACCTCCGTCCCTACCCCCTCTAAAACCACTTAGCCATGCTGAAGTGCACTTTGTCCGTAACTAGATATAAAGGCCCTTGTTTTGCTCCATTTGGAGAAGCTGCGGTGTCCAAAGCATTGAGTGTAAAGCGCACATCTCCTTGTATATGTAATTTTCTGCGCAAATATGTGTTTTGTTTACAGAGGGGGAAAAGGTTCATTGGCAAACCAAGCATGAAGTGGAAAAAATATGATTCTGATGGAGCATGAGTGGTCAGTTAGAGATGTGTGCTTTCTCTTCTATCTTGACTATCCTGAGGTCATTTCTTTTATTCTGTTAACTCTAGTTTCTTCCCCATCCAACCCCCAAACCTTCTATTATTTCGTATTATTTTAATGTCCTCATGAGCGGACACATAAGGTATGGGAATGTGGTATTGGGTGTAAACAGAAGAATTGTGTGCTCCATTTTTGCATAATCTTTGACATGGGTCCCATGTGTGCCAGAGCAGTCTGCCTCTGATGTTTGCCATTCTTAAGACTGGAGGGCAAGAAGGAGATCCATACTTTGGAAAGTGCTACAAATTGAATGTCAAGGGCCGGGCTTCTCCACTATGGGAGGCAATAGCATGTCCATGGTGAGATGATCATTGGGGAAAATTGGAGCGTAATTTTCTGATTGTGTTACCATCATAAAAAAATCACAAATATAATAACTACCATGGGAGTTGGCATGCATAAATGTGACTTGCAGCCTTTGCTGTATGGGGGAAATTGTAAACTTAGTCTGCCATCAAATAAAACTTGTGTTACATTAGAGATTCATATTTTCATTAATTTTGATGTTTAAAAGTTGTAATTTAAAGAAACATTTAGGCTTGAAGGAAAGTGCAGTAGAAACTGAAGCATTCCCATTAGGCCATATGGCATAACCACTTTATTCACAGTAATTAAACTTGCTCAACTCAGATACACATATCCTTTATAGCCTCTGGTGTTTTTGTTTGAAGGTTTTATCCAGAGGGAAGAGCAGCCAACTTTCACACAACTCTGTTAGTACACTTCTACTGTTTATTATCCTCTGAAAACTAGTATAGTAGTATAGTATCAACCATTAGGTCAACAGACCTAAATCACTGCATCGGTATAAGTAGTATAAATCCAGTTAAAACTGAAGATCTGGTTTAAGATTATGTTGTAACATTAGCACTTGCTCTCTGTGCTGATGCCAAAGCTTGTTCAACATCCTGGTCGCCTCTCATTACATTAGAGAGTAGCTCTTTGTGGGTCTTACTCTCTGCTCTGGGAGGGCCTTGTGGCTCAGACAAGAGAAGCAAAGAGAGCAAACACACTGTGACAATCGTGTCCTCCTTTTTATTCAGGAGCTTTCACCATTGGCACGATGGTCGGCCAGGTTAATGCTTCCATACAGCATGTCAGCAGAAGCATCCTCTCCACGAGATGTGCACACTGGTGTGACGGCTAGGTTGGACCTGTTTAGCTGGAATATTCCACTGGAACAATACCAGAGGAAATGTGTGCTCTTTTCTAATTATGGCAGAGGTATATGGTTTTGAGTGAAGGTGAAAGTGGGTGTTGTTGTTCTTGTCCATAGAAAAAAACAATAGTGAATTAGAATGCAAGGACATATTTTGACAACATGGCTATTTCTGTGCTATTTACCGTACTTACCAAGTTATCCATCTGTACTCAGCTAATTTTGTTATTCCTTGTCTTTATGCAGGCCCTGATCAATTCATATCAGCATCACATGGATGACACATTTCTTATTTTCACAGCAAACGTGAATCATGGTGTGGCAAACCTTGTTAATCTGTCTGTTTACAGTTTGTTGAGCAGTATCACACTATTCAGTCCACATGGGGGATTAAGTGGAGCCTCTCCAGAGTTCTGTACTGTACTATATAATATACTCCCTGCATGGCAGAATATGCAAACCATGCTTATTGGGAGCAATGACTTCTTTTAGACTTCAATGCGCTTAGCTGTTTTGGACGGATGGTTTGACGAAGGCCAGCAATTCTCAAGCTTGCCACACAAATACGGCCATTTAAGTGTTTGGTTGACTTTAAGGGGCAATGCTTCTTCTACTTCTTCTAAGCAGATTTGGCATGATCGTGTGCCACATGGGCAAGTCCATTTGCCTCGACCACTGTGCTTTCATCTGACCATGCGCCTGAAATGAATGGACATTTAGGCTACATATGGAACAGAACTGTCGTCAGATAGATGTGTTGTTCATATGCTTTGCTGAATGTGAAATTGCATCCAATTTGTTCATGGTTGCTCTGCACTTGAAACTTTGAAAATGCTGGGAATGCCAATTCACCCTTTTGTATAACTGCAGTGGGTATGATCAGACACCATTATATCAATATAATCTGATTAATAAAATGTCTGTGTATCTGAGCTTGAGAGCATATTGCTGAATTGTGTTGTCCGCTAATTTAGAGGAGGCAGTTTGAGCTGATGATTATGATTTAAGTATCCAACAAGCAGAAAATACACAACTATATGCGACACAAATTACACATTTTGGATATTTATTACATAATCTGTTAACATCCAGTACTTTATTATTGGCTTTGCTTTAAATGGTTTTTCTCCTTGATTTATTTTTTAAAGATATTGTTTTTTGTATTAACTCTAATTACTACTGATGAGCAATTAAACATATTCTCTGTCATTAATATCGTACATTAAATGTTAAAACATAAACCATAGAAATTGTCTCCATTGCTCTTTGCAGACAGCTTCTGAATTTATTTTTATTCCAAAATAGCTAGTAGTGTTCCTCAAATGAAAAATGATTTGGATGGGGGATATCCTATTAGCCTTTAAATATGACTACTATCAGGAGTCAAATTACTGTTGGGAATAAACGCTGTCCACAGCCAGGACATACCTCGGATATCTAAGGTCTTCAGTGATCTTTGCAGTGTGTGAGGTGTAAATAGAGAAATATATGCTGGGGCACAATCTCTCAGATCCACCATGATTAGGTTGCTTAACAGTTTAGAGGAGCTTTGAAAGTGAGATTCCTGCTCTCTTTAACTCATTGTCACGTTGTTTTTCAGGTCTATAGATTCTGCCCTTAATCTGTTTAGCTGAACTTAAATTGGCTGCGTTGACATCTCCTTGCTTTAAGGCTGGGATTCCTTTTTCCCCTGGTCGAATACCCTTTCACGTAACTTAATATGCCATTTTGGTCTCCCAGGGACAATAATTGAGTTTAGGCGAAGTTTAAATAGCTTAAAGGATGGGGAATACAGATGGGCATCTCTGTGATTAACAAACTCCAGCCCAAGGTCTCTGTGTCAGGCGCTGGATTAGGACATTACGGAGAGAATGACAGAGCTTTTTGGCACTTTATTCCCTCTCAATAACATTCTTTCACTTATTAAGTTAATTCCACCCCTAGGTAGGGACTTTATCATGCAGAAGACCTTAATCCACTGTTGTTGAGTCCATCTCGCTCAAGCTTTGATGAAGCCCCCCTGCTTTTCTGTGGGTGCAGCAGGCCTGGGGTAAGACAAAGCACCCGTGACAGAGACAATAAGATGCAGCTCGAACCACAACAAAAAGAGGTTTCATCCATTGGAGTGCAGAGAAGAGGTGTTGTTGAAAAAAGAAACCCCACATTATTAAGTGAGAAAAAACATCAAAGGGTAAAGGAAAGGAACAAAACTTCACACAGCAGTCTCAACACTTCTGATGAAGAAATGTATCGCTTTTAATGTTGTGCTTTTATTTGGTCCAGAAGGCCCAGCCCCACTGATCTCTTGTATAGCACTTTATCTGAGGGGCACCTTTGACCCCCTGTTGAAAAGCCCTAGTTGATATGATGAGCGTAAGCTTCGGGTGTTCTTTTAGATCTTGTATTGGTACTATCCCAAATTGAAAAGGCCTGTTTGTGGTGCCAGTGGTCAATTTATCCTTTGGTCTCCTGTCACTCTGCATGGGAAAAAAGATTAGTAGTCAGTTTCCCCCCCCTGTGAAATGACCACCAAGGGAAACTGAAGTCACATTTCAACACTTCAACATATTGGAACGTTTTTTTGTGCTTCTGATCGCTTTGCTTGGCTTGTGTTGCAGAGGAGCTGGGTACAGTTAGGACGTTTATATGATATTCAATGGAGATTTTTGTGGTTTCTCAAAATAAAATACCTAAGAATTATAAATTCACATACGTTTTGCTCAGTTGATGGCACTATATCGTAACAAAAAGCTGAGCATAGCATATGAGCAGCAGTAGAGTCTATTGACCACTTTATTGAAAACATCTCTATTACGCACTGAATAGAATAATTAATTCAGTCACCTGTCTGAACTTAAGCTGTCCATTTGATTGTCAGTGGTGCTGAGAGTCTCTGAAGGTTTTGATCCTCCTAGCGCTAACAGATGGTTGTTGTGGCTTGGCCTGGGCTGGGAATCGCTCCTTCAGAGCAGACAGAGGGTTGGAGGGGGAAAATCCCCTGTTGCCGTCCCTAAGAAGACCATAAGCTTGAGCAGAGAAAAAGAAAGGGCCTGCTACTGGTGCTAATTACCCAGAAACCACACAGAAAGTGCCCACTGTCACTAACTGAAGAGGTTCACATCCCTTCTTACACAGATAAAAGGCGTAGTACGAAAACATTTCGCAGGGGACAAAGAAGGAAAGATTAACATAATCTTTTGGTTTGTATCCCCTGTAAGCTGTCCGTGTGTCCTTTTCCCTCAATCTTTCTCTTTCTCCTCCTCCACCCCTTCTCTCTCACTCTCCTCTGCTCTCTTGTTTCTTCTTGTCTAAAATCAGGTTTGAAGGAATGGAAACGGTGGGAATTGGCTTTGCAGCCTAAGCCTGACAGTTGTGTTCTTCCCGCCTTTCTGTGATCATCCCTGTCATTGGTGGGCTGCTGTTGGGGTAATCAGACAATGGCAGGCGAAACGAGGTGTCACTGTGCTGACAGACCCCTCTTCATGTTATGTCATTGTTAATCCTCAGCCCTCAGCTCGCTCCCTCCGCTACTTTCATCCAAGCCTTCTCCATGAAGGGGATGGGGGATAAATATGATGCCTTCGTATTTCTACATATCAAAGCACTCTCAAGCGGCTGTTTTCTCCCTAAGTGGCGAGGGATTGTACAGCACACAACTCGGAGCGAGAACTTTTAAAATGAGGACATCACAGCGGCTGCTCACATTGGCTCCCTTACTGTCCCAGTCACAGGAAGCCTGGACCAAAGCCAGTCACACAGCCAGGAAAACAGCTGCTTTAAAGGCGCCGCATAAACGCTGTCTTTTTTGGCTGTGGATCACCCCAGAGGTCTGCCTCAGAGCACCTCTGTGAATCTCATCGGAGAGTGTGATGAGGCGTCGAGACAATGCAGAGGAAATGGTTTCAATTAAAGGCAGAGAGTGACGGGTGACACTAAGAGCCCTGTCTCTCTGTGAGCACAACAGCAAGTGTTCGAGTCTCCGGCAATCATTATCCAGTGCTTCTATAGCATCTAAAAGCTCAAAACACTCAGATTGATGGCAGAATGTGTGCTCAGTGTATGAGACATCCCATAAATGGCTCTATTTTCTCATTCACTCTCTTGCTGTCTGTTTTTTGTTTAGTTTTTTGCTTGAGTGGGCGATGTTGAAAAAAAATGACAGGAAACCTGCTAGTTTTAGTAATATTTGTAGTTTATGAGCGATCAGGTTACTTCTCAGCGGTGAAAAGCAGAATAGTTCGTAGTTGATTTGCATATTTCTCTCATGTCAAAGTGAGAAAAGTGGCTATTTTCGTTCAAATATCATAGTTTCTATCACATTTCTTCAGCTTACAACACAGATTTGTTGCCATTTGGTTCACTTGAGTCACAAATGTTTGTTTTGGGATAGAAGACAATGACTTGCTTCTGTTCACCCCTCTTAAACGTAGGTCATGATTTTATTTATCCTTTGAAACCTTGATTCGCACCTTTTGAGATGTGCCACATTCAGCTAAAATACACTCAGCCATGGTGTCCTTTTCATTTTATTGTTTGGTTTGCTGAGCTCTGATTGCGTTTGAAAGTGATGCCACAGGTCCATTCCCATTGTGTGTGCTGTGCTGTGAATCTGCGCCTCTATTTCCTTGACGGTCTCAGTGTGAGACTGATGTTTCAGAAGGTAGACATGTGTGCTCCCTGTAATGCTGTGTTGACAGAGCCTCCCCACCACGTCTCTACTCACTACATACATGGCACAGAGGGCCCAGATGAGGTAACACACTTTCCTGCTGCTCTTTCCGGTGTATGGCAGTAGCAAGGGAAAGGCAACCGGTGGATAAACTCCTAGATTAATACTAGGACATACCTAGACAGACCCCAGGTCTTATAGGGAAATTACACTGACATTATAAATCAAACAAATCTATGCAATACGTACAAATCATAGTCATTGCCATCGTCTTCGTCAGTCTTCACCATCCACCACTCTGGGAACAATTTCTGACATTATATTTTCCCCATGTAAAAGAGAGGCAGATTATGTACTGTATGCCATGAAACAACTTTTCTTGTAACACAAGTCAAACTGACAGCAGAGAATGTCTGGCGAAGGCCATGGATTGAGTACATCGAGCTGAGTACATATCTATTTAACCACAAGTTCCCGCTCCAGTCAATCTGCATCTCTTATTTAACCTGACCATGCTCATTTACAGGAGTTGAAACAGGGACATAGACAGGAAAAGGGAGATCTTGCATTTTTAATCCGGGACATTGGGTAGTCGATCTTTCGACAACAAACAGCACTTACAGGCGTGTTAGAGAGAGAGAGAGAGATTCTTCTACCCTGGAGCCTTGTTGCTGAGAAGCACACAGTAAAGCGCTGGCCCTGAACCAGTCAGCTTAAGATCATTCTCCATTAAGGATCTCCTGCGTAAAAGTAGTCTGTCACTGAATTCGAGCACTGCAGACGCTATCATGAAAAAGGCCTTTTCCAGAAACCCCAGTCCCCAAACTGGGTAAAGATAACCAGCCCTCCCCGGGTTGTCAGCATCATAATTATGTCCTGGAGTACTCTAGCTACCACCATCACTGGAGAATATTTACTCAGATCTCTAATTGTATCCAAATCAGCCGTGGATCATTGTGGAAAACTGTGGTAGAGGGAAACTCCTAAGTGGCACTGTGGGATTTTGTGGCAGAAGTGTTTTAACCATAAGCGAGAGCTGCATTAAAAAGTGTTCATATACACACACCTAATGTATTTTTCATCCTTCAACAGAAGTTCAGTGTTTGGGAGCCATCTGAATGAATTACAATCACTATCCATAATTGAGAGGCAAACGCATGGAAAATCGCTGTGCATACATTTCATTTTAGAGACAAAGCATTTCAGAGCAGCGGGTGACTTTTTTGTGTTGTAGCTCATGCCTGGGTGGTGCAGTGCTTGATTCCGTGACGGAGTTTATTGAAATGATTTAGTTTGTAGCAGGCTGTGTCCAGGGATTTGCTGTCCAAAGGTGTTGGGTCTGGAATTTGAGAGGCACTACTCCTTTGTTCTGATTGTCTTAACACTTCCATGCCTGCTGGATATCATTTTGATGTAGCCTTCTTTAAGACACTCTTTAACGCCATTAGCTCGTACAGTTAGAGCATATATTTAAAGGGTGTTGTTATGAAGTTTATATTCATTAAGTATGCCTATGATTTTGTAACCATTGTACTGTAAAGACAAACCATCAGTGCTGTTGTGCTCCCACTGTAAATGTAGCTACATTATTAGGCAATGGACATATAATCCTCTGTTAACTAAATGGATCCTGGGTATCCAAATCCCCTTCGGTTGAACCTGTAGTATCAATATGCAGTCTGGCTTTGTGTAAGCTGACTCAAAAAGGGAGAGTTTACTTAATTCCCCAAAAGACAATAACCTTGGGTGTATGGAGTTGTGTTCTTTGGTCACTAAATCTACTATCACCAGATTGGATGCTTTATTTGATGGATTTCTGTTGCTTTGTAAAACACAATGCCGACCCTGTTCTTCAGCTGGTAACAAGATTGGGATCCCGCCTACTGCTCTATTGCTCTGGTTTGTGTTTGCCTACGGTAGATATGGTTTTTCTCTGGCGTGGCCAGTGCACGCTCATGGAACCTTTGATCAAAGGATAATGCACAGATTGTCACTTTGCCTCCCTTAGCAGTTGGGAAGAGCAATCTGAATTATTCAGATGCCCTCTCATGAATAGTTGTGCGGCTTACAAGACTGTCGATGGCAAGTAACAGTCATCTAGAGTAACATTCTTACTCTGCTCAGCAGTGTGGGCTGCGTCCATATCTAGACTATTGAGTACTGATATTTGGGTTGCCCATTATTATACAATGTGTTCTTGTTTGCTACTTGCTCTTGATGTACTGTAGATAACTGGTACACTAGGGCACTTAACATGAAAAAGAATTTGAATTATTTCATATTCTTTTTTGAAACACCACACTGAATGCTGAGCTTTGATCTTTATAAATGGAGACACTTCTCCTGAAAGTGTTCACATGGTGTGTGTTGTTACTTTAGTCTGTTGGAGGGCTTTGCCCCTCAAGTATATTTTATGACATTGTCATTTTTGTAAGCAAATAACATTTGTGCATAGTAGCAAATAGGGATATTGAATGAGTTTTTAATGAAAGGCCTAAAAAACTTGTTATAATCCCACAGTGACTAAAATTGAGAGTCAAGCCATGTAGGTTAAGTGTATAAAATATGGTGAAGGTGCATTAATCGTAGATGACACAAGAGGTCAAATAGAAAAGAAAGAGTAATTGCAGAAATCAACGTAATTGAGATATGTACATGAAACCTTGAAGGGATGGAGAGAATCTGACATCATCATATAGGGACAACAGAATAATTATGTGAATGCCAAAGGTTTGAACTTCCTAATCTCTATTTATGATACCTACATCAAGAAAACTTGGGGCCCACCAAAATGGACATTTCTGCATGATCTGGACTTATGAAATTCCTTTTGTGTATCTTCTCAGGTAAGTAACGCCTATCTAAGATATTGTTTTCATGGGCATCCAAGGTTTCTTCTTTTTCCTTAAGGTGAAATATTTGAGCTATGTTACTGACAGAGGTCAGAAGAGCCCAGGAAAACCATGTGACCGGGCACAAGATTGTCAGGTCATTTTTTCAGGCTTCCTCTGATCTCTGAGTTCTGTAGTCATCCCACAGATACAGTAGGTCCACTGAAAAGATAAAGGTTGGATGTGTCTATCCATGTTCTGTTTTTGTTAGTACAGTGGGGAAAAGTGCCTATAAAGTGCAGTTATGTGCAGAAAGGTGAAATGTGTGCTACTGCCTACTCTAAATGTAAGAAAACGACCCTAGAGTTGCAGCTTTTTGTAGCTTTGGGCTACACCATGTTGTTCTGGTATTGAAATATAGCATGTGGGAATTTAAGAGGTTTTAATATATTGAGATGCGATCTCATGGATTATGTCTAATTTGGCTTTTCCTGTAGCTGACAGGGTGTGGAAATTAACATAACCGTGGTGAGATTATGCAGGGAACACATTATGCACATGTTCTTCACTACAGCACTAACACCTGAGTCACCACATCAATTCTTACTGTGTATAGCTTGATTATTGACAGTTGAAATTTAGTCTTATTTATTTATTTATGTTCCATCAGGCACTTTTGGGTACTATATAAAGGGGTTGTTTACATTGTTAGCATAATCAAATCAGTACTACATGTGCTGAGTGGCAAGCTAGCTGGTTAGCTTGCAGCCATCACTGGCCAAGAGTTTAATTAAGGAATATGAAGGAATGCAAACAAATTAAATGACTAATTATGTTTAGTGGCATACATTGTGATCTTTATTTTTGTTCTTATTTGTATTCTAATTAGTGTACTTCCATGTATATAAACTAACCAATCCAATGCTGCAGCTACTGCAGCCACTTCAGCAATCACAACTCAACTGACACACTGGTTTTCAGTTACCAGCGTTATCAGCCCCACTACTTTATATCATATTGCTGAGGAAGAGTTAAGGGAAATTAATATTTCAGCAGCTGAGTGAGCTTGAAGCACCAGCAGGACTTCATACCTGCTTGCTTGCACTTACTACAGCCATTAAGTTTACAAGCAGCATTTGTACCGTATTTATCACCAGGCCTGGATGGTTAGAAGCAATCAAAAACCAAACACTAGGAGAGAAATACAAGGTTCAGGTTGACATGTCAAGAAAAACTGAGGTGAAGTGCTGACATGCCAATGTCTTAGCAGATAACACTCAAATCATTTTCCTCCAAAACTTCACTCGTAAGGGTTCAAAGAGATATAGCCATAATACAAATTTTTGGAGTAAGTAGTGGTGTTTGAAGTTATTTTATGGGATTTTGCTGTAAGGCCCAGAATTGATTTGCAGAAGGGATAAAAGGAAGATACTTTATCTTCGGAGCTTTGTCGGAAAAAGCTTAGCATCCATTGGTAGTTCCGCCAATATGCCTGCAGGGCATGGAGGTAGGGTGAGAGGGGGGTTGCTGGCATTGACATTATATACCAGAATGAATTGTGCTGAGTTTACACCTCCCGCTGCTTACGCTCTGCTCTTTCATAATCTTTCATGAACCATACAATGTTTTATTTAATGTCCTGGGTCAGAGAGAAACTTGAGAAAAAACATATTAATAATGAAACGCATAGTACTGGGGAGGGAGAGAAGGAAAAAGAACTTGGTTTGAGGCTCCTCAGCAAACAGGTCAGAAGGACCTTTTGAAGTCGACTGCTTCAGTGCAGTCAATAGTTTAAGAACTTGTGTTATTTCTGAGAGTAAAAGGCCAGCTTGGACTTTTTCCTACCTGAAAATGCCAAATATCTCATCGTTGCTGCCCAGTGTCTCACTGCGGTCCTTGAAAGGCTATTCAAGCAGCCAAGAAGAAACAGTTACTCAGGTTCGTACTTCAGTGAAAACAGTCCATGACTGAAGGATTATTCTGCAAATAGTGTTTGCTTTCAAAAATGTACTGTATTGGTTGTAGATAATATAAAAAAGCATGCAATGTTAATTGTTATCATAGCTCACAAACAAATACGTTCAACACACACTGCACGCTGCAAAAACTTTAAAATGTGTGATAATATAAAGAAAGTTAGACGTGTGTGTGTGTGTGTGTATGTGTGCAGTGCAGGCATATGTATGTGTTTTTATAGGCTAGACTTCATATCACCCAGTGCTTGTTCCCTCTACCCCCTTGACATAAGCTATTGCTATCTGTACAAAAGGGAGCAAGCATATGCCATAGCCATAATGTTTGTATTCCCTTGTGAATCCTCATTTGCCGTCTGTTTAGAAGTGTGAGGAAAGCCAGCTCTTAGCCTCTCTGCCTCTCAGGTCTTAATTGCTTAATTGCAGTCATTATTTGAACTGGGAGCAAGATCACCTGGCGCCCCGACATGATGCTGGCCTTGCTGAAAAGAAGGAGCTTTGAAAAACTGGTGGATGCTGCGGGTCTCTAGAGGGATAAAGATGCCTGATGCGTAATGCACAGGGTTGTGATGTACTCGCACACATACACAGACACAACCCACGTGCATATATACCCACTTGCATGCGTGTAGCATCTGAATTCCCCACATCTCTCTAGGACATTTCAGGGCTATCAGATGAAAAAGCTCGATGTCAGAGTATTGGTACCTTCAGAGTAAGGTCCAGGGGCTGTGTGACTTATTTATGACTCTCCTGATGCTCTCTGTCCTGGACCTCTCCGCTCTGCACTGTAACCTGTGTTGGCTCGCAGACCAGCTCTATGCCTTTCATATGGTGCAGCTCCATCATCCTGTTTAAAAAGTAAACAGTAGGTTGCCTCTGTGCTAATAATTTATGTGCAGGGAGAAAGAAAGGTGTTTATGTGGGGAAATGAGATGACATTAACACCTGCTCCACCATGGAATTAGTCCCTCTAGTTTAGCCTACTTAGTGAAGACTTGACGGTTAAAGTTGATGCACTCTTTACCACATGAACTACACCAAGGGCCTTTTTACTGCATGCATACCTTGTACATCAGAGTTTCTAACGATCTTACCTGTTAAACTAGTCATTTTCCATGCTATAATTAGGCATGTATCTCTGGTTAAAGTCCAACATTAGAAAACTGTGGTTGCACTGGTCAGCTCTCAGGTGTGAATGTGTGGAGCTGTGTTAATGTGAAGCAGGAAATTACTGGAAAAGAGCATGTGTGCTCAGTTGACTTTCCATGGATAAGTAAAGGTTACAAAAAGAAAGAAAGAAAGAAAAAAACTAAATCTGCAATGTAGCATTGTACTTAAGCCCATTGTTACCAACAATGCTGCATTATACAGACAGCAGTTAAATATTGAGAGTACTCGGTAATGGTTTGAATAGGCTCTACTCTAGCCGGGCTTTATTCATCATAATGGGAGTCGATTGCGTACATGATTTAGCATGACAGGTGTGATACGTACTGTATGGCAGGAATACACTTCAGGTGCATTTAAATATATCTGGCTAATGCTCCATAAAATAGTTCAGCCATTTGCATCTTTCAAGACCCCACTCTAAACCATTTCTTTGAAACCTCTTTTTAATCGTCCATGCTTAAATGTTAATTGCACTTGCCTCTCCCAAACACTCTTTTTTTCATTGTCTGGGGCTTTTTGTAAGAGAAATATGTTACTAATGGCTTATGAATTAATAAGAAGCCAAACTGAATATGATTTCCATGCAAGGTGATTCTAGAAAGCTTGAGAGCCGCAGCATTTTATTCAGATTTCAGAATTTTCTGGACGAGTGGATTCCTTTTTGCTGTGGCCTATAATGCATCCTTTGTCATCATCTCTCAGCAGTGATTTAGGCTCTTGGATGTTCTTGGTGTAATTTACTTACCCAAGCAGACCCATTAATTTTCTATTATTGTGAAAAGATTATTCGTGTTTTGGAGGCTGTCTTGATTATTTATTTAGACACACAGCAGGGAAACATGAGGCAGTGGCTAATGGAATATAAAGTCACAGGCCTCATTCCCACTCTGACATTTAACTACAGAGGCGGCACATGTGTTAATGTGTCCTCCCCAAGCACCTTAATTCGACTTGAAATTCCTAATGGAACTCGCTATCTGTGGTGGGGCTTTGAGACAGTAAGGGGGAGGGAGGGGGACACCAACTTAACACATAAATTCACTTGTCTGAGTCTTGGCTGTGCGTCTAGCGACTTAAATGCTCCACTGGTTGTATGTCTAGAGGGAAATGACAGGAGAAAGTAACATTTTCAGTAGCATCTCTGCCTCCTGTTCTGGTTTTGTGTGTTTCGTTGTGCCATCTACTACAGTGACATGATGTTGGCTTTACAAAATCACAGCTATTCATTTTGGTAAGGTGCCTTTTTATCTAAAGCATTCGAGAAATGAATGGAAGCGTTCCAAACTTATAAATATATTTGTTGTGGAGTTCTGAGGGTTAAAAGTTGAGCACACTTATATGAAACTATGCTGAGTGGCCGAAAAATGCTTGTGTGATGCGTTGGCTATGAATCAGAGCCTTGACACTCAATCGTTATTACAAATAATGACAGTGTCTTGTCTGAATGAGTAATATGGGATGAAGTGGTATGACTCTTCCCTTTTTGCCTGTTCTCCAGTGCAGTGGCATGGCTCAGTCAGGGTTACAGCTTGTTATTGTTCACTTTACTGCAAAGGACATCTAGTGGTTATACACTCAACAGCCTCACTCCTCCTCTACCGCGTTCCCTGTCTGCAACCTGCTCAGACACCAGCACTCCCTCACAGCCCTATCTAGACTGTCTAAGGTAAGAGTTGTAGAGAATAATATTCTAATCACAAAATAATATGTTCTTTAAGCTGTTAATTAAACAGTATCTTCTAGAATAAACCATATAGAAAATGATCTCTTATAAAAGATGTGACGGGACAGAGAGCTGACTGACACAGTTGTAATCTCAGTATGAACGTGGCGCAGGCCGCTGGATAATTAAAGAGACGGAGCGGTAAGGACATGGCTATTAGCAGGTTAATTAGGCAATAATGAAAGAGATACCTCAGGTTACTGCGGGCTTTAGCACAATATGATTCCTCGCAGAACGATATAAGGTGGGTGTTAAATTTAATCCTTGCACATTAATAGCGAACGGCGTACCTTCCAGTCAATTATTGCCAAAAGACTTCACCTGCTCCTGCACATTCACAAATGGAGAATTCAGAACAGATTCTATTTGGTGGCTGTCCACTTCGATTAGTTTGATGAAGCTTACAAAGCTTTTAGAGAGGATATTTGCGAATTTAGCAGCTGGCACATATCATTCATGGATCTCCTTATTAAAAAGATTGAGATTTAATGAGTAATTCATTCCCTGCTACTTTTTGACCCACTTTGCCAGAAGTAGAAGTGTCTACCATTAATGACGACTTAATGGTAGTTCTATTCCCCACGTAGAAATAGGTTTCAAATAAATAATTTAGCCAAAAGTATAGCACTATCCTAGTCAGTATTGGACACCGTCTTCATTTTTGTTCAAAGAGATGTCCATATTCCATTTTATTATGAGTCAGTCTTCTCTGATCAATATTACCACTGAGTCAGACCTCAGAGCATTCACAACCTGCCCTCCCAGACAAGTGGCCTGCAGATGTGTAAAGTCAGTAGATGGGTAAGGTCAAAGGTCAGTGTCCAACGTTATCCTCCTTAGGTTAGAGTGACAGCAAACCCAAGCACTTCAATCCACCCCCTCTAATTGACTTACAAATGCAGCGGTGCTTTATGTGTCAAGTAACTCACAGCATTAAGTATGGCTGTAAAGTCAATATGACTTTATTAGTGTCTAGGTCTCCATTGACAGGGCCTACTTGCACTTTTGACCTCAGCTAACTGTGATCTACTGTCCAGAGACCGCTCTTCCCTTCCGTCCTCCCTCCCTCGCTCTGTTATTATCCCACCTCTCAATGATCATGTCACCCTCTGACTCCAAATCCCGGAAGAGTGCAGGCGGCCAGGAAATTCTACATTGTTGCTTCCTTTTTAGGAGTCTATCGGTAAACCTCGCTAATCCACAAATCCAACCTTGGATTTGAGCCGCTGAGTCTGAGGGGAAAGTAATTGGGTTGTTGCTAATAATTGGATTTTCTGCTGCTTGGTCAAAAAAACATAACAACCAATGTCCAAGCAGAACGAGCCCGCACCCCTTTAAGCCTCAGTTCATAGGTCGAGGCAGGCCCCAGGTCGTGCATATAAAATGATTAACATTTAAAATCTGCTTTCAGCCTCTGTGTTTAAAATTGTGCTTTCTGAAAGCTCTGTAATTTTCAGTAAGTATGTTGTAATTCCTCATTATAGGGACTGAAAGGGTCATAAATGAAAAAAGTCATTAGTTATCTGATTACATCTCATTTATTATTACACTGGGAGGAGAAAGGTGACACGAGGGTGAGAAGATCACTGAAACGTAAAACAATCTCACCAGTAGACTTCAGGTGGAGCGTGGGTTTCCCCTTGTAGCACTAAGCATTTCTTGAAATTTGTTCAAGGGCATTTATTTTTTGTTTTGTTTATTTATTTGCTTGATCAAAACGGGCGCACTGCTGTGACAGCATGAATTTATGAATGTGAGCCGTGTTGTGACTAAGCATGGGTGGGCACACCTGCAGGCTTCTGTGTTGGCAGAAATGATTCATGGAGGACCTTTTCCTGGGACAATTTAGGGTTTAAGTATGAGCTGAAATATTGAAATGCATCTGTTGAGTTGTTGACTGATGCATGTTATCGACTGTTTCATAAGTGACACAGATTTATCTCAATCCCATGAATTACTTCATGGAACACTTAAAGTATTTAATGCTTTCAGAAACAAATGGCCATAAGATATCTTCAGATTGTTAGTTTATATTTGAAATACTCAATTTTCAGTATTTGGAGACTCATTTCTGGTTGCTGACTTTTAAGCTTGAGCTGCTCTTGAGCTTGTATACTGTTGTTATTAATCTGTGCACTATCTACAAACATCTATTAAATGGTTTGTGATTTTAAATAGGATCGTCTTGAAAAACAAGCTAAGTTTACTTAAGTCCTGTAAAACTGCTACCATTTTATCACTGTGTTAAAATATGTCCTGTAACATTACCTGTAGACTATCTGTGAGGTAAAAGCCTTCTGTACCTGGCAAACCTGGTGGTACGACTGTGACTGCTATTGTTGTTGTTATTGTGGTGGACTCATTTGTCAAAAAAGGGAGCCTGGCAGTATCGGTGGAAGAAGCTGTATTCAGGGACTGGAAGCCAGGGCTGCTACGGAAATGAGCAGTCTACCACATGTTGTGTTCCTGGATAGACCAGAGGGACAACAATGTTCCCTATCGTGACTTTGAGAACCAGGCTTATTGGAAAGACCAAACTTCAGACTGCTTTAAAGGAATAGTGTGGAGGGAACCCTATACCAGCTTCTTGCTGCTTACCAGCACCCTGGAAGAAAGCTGTGAAGTCATCTTGATTGTTTTCCCTTGTGAAGCCATTAGGCCTAGAGACATGCTGGTTTGACAATGCACTACTCAAACGGCCAGCCTACCAAACAAGTCCTATATACAGCAAATCCACAGGCTCCTACAGATGTCATTATAGATCCCTGCCATTTCCATAGAAATTCAATTTTGTATAGACGACGCAACCGTCCAGCACACAAATGCAGAAAGTGTAAGATTCCATTCTTCCATCAGTTTTGATATGGGGTGGATTTGATGACTTGCTTGTCCTCCTATGAAGGTTATCTGAAGAGCCATGTACTAAATGTTTCTTTCTTTTGGTGTGCAAATAATGTCACTGTGGTGAGTCTCTGTGCCGAGTCCTTGGTGGAGGAAGTTTACAAGCATCAGCTTTCATTGGTGTTATTCCAAAAGTATAAAGATCTAAGGGTGCCAATTTTTGTTTAGATGTTTCATCAATTCTGCATCATTTTTTAAGCTAGAACAAGGGTCTCGCACATGGAATCTCAATTTTACAGGACTTAAATTCCCCTTCTGAAAGAGAGCAATTGCATGTAAGGAAACGTAATGCACAATAGTATCAAAATAGCCCAAGAGGCAGCGGCCATCCCTCGGAGATTGAGATGTGGGTGAGAAGGAGAAGAGGCTCAGGCAGGCAATCTGCTCCCCATCATTTTCTATATTATTGCACACTAAAGGTCAAAGCCAAAAAATCTTCATGGAGTGACTACAATTATGTATGATTTTTCCAAGAGAGGGAACAAAGAAGTGAAAGAGCGCGGGCCTTTCTTGCTGCAATTTTCAGAAAGCTCTAATTTTGTAATATAAAATAAGGGCAAGTTAGAAACACTAGATGGTCGTTTAGTAATGAAAAAAACATCTTGTAGATTATGGAGTCTGAAATTGGTGTATGGAAATTGTTGTAACACAACAAAGGGAGGGAACATAAAGCATGGAGGAACACAAGTATGTGTATGCGTGGAAGCACACACAAACACACAGAGGTGAACACGTACTGTGAGGACATTCGGACACATGCTTAGGCACACAGGCCAATCTATATGCATATGATAGCACAGTTACCTGTATCCTCTGCTATACTGGAGATTGTCTGTTAAGGTGCATTTATGATATGATGTACAAAGACCTCTCATTGAGAATGAACAGTAACCATGACTGCACAGATAGCAGAGTAGCACCTTATTGGAATTTTGAATACATACAGGTGGATATTCAAAGCAATGCAAGCGTATTGTAATACCTGGCACAACCTGCACTCTTTCTATGCCAATGTTTTTGGGAGGTATTTTCAAACCACCATATCATAGGCCTTCCTGATGCCTGTGTGTACACTGTGTCAACGTCGATATTTAAAGATATATTCCAAAAAATTTAAGTTGCCTATCCTGCCAGTGGGCAGATAATAAGAAAACAGAGCAGTGCTTATGAGACGCAATTTAAACCTCATCTTAGAGCAATGGATTGCGGTGGAGCGCTAGCCGACAGTGAAACAATAAAATGTTCCCCTACACAAAAGTATCTGAGTCCATTGACGACCATGTTCTGCTTCCTCTTCTTTGGAAAATCAGCAGGATTGGAGAGTACAGTAACTTGCATGTATGGGGTACAAAACTGGCAACCGCAATCCATTACACTTCATGAAAACACACCGTACTCAGATTCTAGATTATTTTGAAAAACTAAGTAGCTACTTCTTGGATTATTATTATTATTATTATTATTATTATTATTTGTTGGGGCTAAAATTAATTGATATGGGCAAAATAACATTTAAATAATGGATAATAATGTTTACAGATGATATTAACACGTTTTGGTAAACAGTCTGTACATTTGAATAAATTGTATCTTTTATATCATATTTTGGAGTCAAAGTAATCCAAAAGTAACTGAAAGTAATTACATTGTTATTAGATAATTAGTAAAGATTAATTAGATTAATATGAGGAATTTGACTTGTTGGAGTATTTTCTAGAGGAAATAGGCATAGATATGTTTAATACTGTATGTAGCTTATGTTAAAGGAGCTGTAAATTATGAGATAGGTCAGTTATTATAATGTTATGAATTATTAACATAAGTCAGATTTGGGTCTTGTTTAAGAAATAAAGACAACAAGGCACTGTTATAATTACCTTTTCATATTATTAGTGTTATTATTATGTTAGGACTCCATGTCAACAACCATGTTGCTTGGAAATAAGGTTCTGCTTAATAAGTGGGACACTGAGAACTTTTGATTTCCTTTTAAGCAGAAACAACAGAATGAGTGAGACTTTGTTCTCTCGCCATTGTCCACCAAAGTTCCCTCTTTCGTCTTCATTTCTCAAAAGCCTGTATTGTCTCCCAGGACACAAATAAATCACTGTTCTTCCCTTTCCATCTGTGTCGGAAAATAATTAAAAAAGGAGGACTGAATTGTGTACAAGCTGATTCCTCTGTTCAGTAAGCCACCTTCATCTAAGAAAAGCCCTTTTTCTTAATAATATGTTCTGCTCTGTTTAAGATTGAGATCAAATAGTCTCTCATAGTGCTAGGGTAATTACAATTCACTATGTAAATGGCCTTTAAAGCGCAGTCTGAGTGTGAGATGCTGTGCTCACATTTGTTCGCTGCACTGCTGCCTCCCTCAGGTCATTTGTGTATGAATCACTTGGCATCCCCCTGTATTGAAACACACAGTTCTGCCACAGAAACTAGTCTAAATAAACACTGATGGAGTATTGTTCATGCTAGCTGCTCATTGAGTCATTTTTTTATCCACCAGAAACAGCACTTTCATGAATAATCTCTGGAAAAATCTATACATAATTTTACATACATCTATACATAATACATCCTAAAAAATATTAGAAGTACACATCTTTAATTGCCAGCTGTAACAGCTTTAGATCTAAATAGATTTTTTTCATCCTGTTCCCAATACATAACATAAGAATATGGCAGATTTCACTCACCTCATAAAATAAGCCCTTTCTAATTAACTTAAAATGGCTGATTTGCTAGGATGAATACACAAGCATTGCTTTAAAATTCAGCTCTCGACATTATAATTTCAGACAAATAGCTGAATGTGTAACTCTAAATTTGGCCATATCACTTTGCAAATAATTGAGCTGTGTAATACCGTTTAGTGATGGATTTGTGATTATTATTCAAATGTAGATGTCATCTTTAGGGACTACGCCTGTCTTCCTTGCACGGCAGAGACAGCAGCTATTGTCTTGAGGAGACAAAGGAGTAGTGACATCACTAATGTTTCAAAAATAAACAGCAGGCTCCTATTATGTGGAAGAGTTAAAGCCTGGAAAGGGGACCATATGTTAGGCTGAAGGCTATGCTGCTCAGAGTGGCCACAGATTTCATATCACTGACAAGTCTCTTCTCCCTCAGCCTTGTCAAACCACTGTTGTAAAACAATTAAGGTCCTATTAACATATATTTTATTAATTGCCCTATCAACATGGAAACACAAAGACATGTAAATGCCCTGGCCTGACAGAATTAGAAAAGCATAGCATGGCAGTTTTCTCACAGATAGTGACAGCTGAAGGAATCAGGTCAGATTATATGAGCATGGACAACTCAACAGATTTGTTTGCTATTGATAGCAGCAATCAATTAAATTAGTTGTGTCTCATACATTGAATGGCTGATGAGATTAGCTGAGGAAGTGTTTTGTCATTTATTGCCTAATGTATGCATGGATTTCTTTCAAAAGAAAAAGCTTTTTTTCATTGTGCAGTGACTGTTTCACAATTATTGCCTCACAGCTTTCTATTTCCTCTGGAGTAATTGGGCTGCCCTGTTAGATTATCCGGTCTAAATTGCAATACTAATTATAAAGCCTAACAGTTGTGTCGCATCAATAGTCTATTAGGATTAATTAAGATAGGAAGTGACAGCTGACGATTAAGCGCATCAATTGCAGTTCAACAATGTAGAGGTCAAATGATGAAGTTCTTTTCTATCACAATAATATCAAGCCCCTGTATGATTCCTCACAAAAATGCAAATGTATTTATTGATGAATAATGTTTCACAATCACATGCACCGATTATTTTATTGTATAAATGTATGAAGATTTTGTTGCGGCCTATTCAGATTTTGTGACAGTGGTAGAACAAACGATTTCATAATTGATTATGCTTCTAATTACAAAGCACACAATTAGTGGAAGTTATTGATAGTTCAGCATGTGCCTTTTAACCCCGGAGCTGTCTGTCTACTCCCAGAGGAGATGTGTGTCCTTCTGTGTTAATGATGGAAACGACTTTTAGATAACAAGGGTGTCCCAGACAATCAGCTGTTTACGTAGTGACCTGGACATTCACTCGCATGGCCTCCGTATCTCCCCCTGCCTTTATATGCCAGCATTATTCTAATTAGATAGCACTCAACTCAAATAAACTAAGGTCTGTACCACATGCTTTTAATGTAGTATACTACAACAAGTGAAGGATGCCTACTCTATATTGATATTCAGACTGAGATTCAGTGTTTCTTTTATACTACAGTAACATTTACTGGTAAAATGACCGAATATTTAGGAATGCCCTCAAATGGCTCTGAGAAGTACACTTGGATGTATTCAAGAGAGAGGACTCAGGCTGTTAACAGATTTAATAGGCAAACCCTAGCAGCGCTTTAATAGTTAGCCTCAGACGTTTTCAAATGTCATGAAAGCATACTGTCTCAGCATTGTTTTCCCATCTTCTTATTTAACGACACATAACTGCCACACTGTAGCGTACAGGGATCAGCAGTGCAAGCAATAATATGCAACCTTGTTGAATGCCTTGTTATCATTATTTTCTGTCTAGTTGTAATGCTGTAGAGGAACTTTTGTGGTTTTCTAATATAGATGTGCAATATATCCAATATTTTAGACATGCACAATCATTGAGCTCAATGTCTAAATCTCCATAATATTATATCATAATCTATAGTAATCTATAGTAATATGGACATGCAACAGACCAATGTGATTTTTTTATTTATCAGCTGCAAACGATACTCTAAGAATATAGTTCATATCTTGAAAGCAAGTGCAAGGACTGTATTCAGTTCACTATACTCGGTCTCTGAAAGGGCTGGAGTGCTAGGGGGCATACTTACCCTTGAGTTCCCAGAGGAGCAATGTTATTATTGGTAATAAAAAGCGATAAATACAGTGTGAGGGAAGCTTATGCCTCTATAGAAGTCATACTGCACTGAGTGTACACCTTTGAGAGTTAGATGCATTTCTGTCTTTCCCCCAGAAAATCTTTCAAAGTTTGCACCAAAGCTAACAAATAAGTTTGGTAAGAGATGCTGGTTTAGGACGTTACAGATTCTGCAGCGCAAAGGAGAGGGGCATCTTTGCTCAAAACAATTTCAATAGTTTAATCTTTTAGGGGAGCAATGCTAAACTACTGTCAGGACAAATATTTCCAGCAGAGTCCACTTGTATAATGGAATGAAAAAAAATATATAAGCACGCACTAAAAGTGTTTCTTCCGCCTCTTGCCCCCTGGCATCCAGCTTTCTCCTTGCCTTATCCAACACAAAGAGTGCATTGTTAGCAGGGCCATTACGAGCAGTCTTGACTGCACCGGACAACATATGGCTCAAGGGAGAAAGCTATAGATTGCAAGGATGGGAGAAACGGGAAAGTTCATCAGACCCATCTCATCTGACCTCACTTGGTTCTGGGGAAGAATGCGCCAGGACACTAACGCTGAATAGACAGATTTTCCAAATGCTTTGAATTCCGTTAGGATAGCGAGAAAGGGAAAGATGCTCAAAGAAATGGATTTGGCCTATAAAGTGTAAGTGGTGTGATGCCCATTTCTTCAGAAGGATGACATTAGGGGACCAGTTTTATTGATGGCTGCACAAAAAGGGGGAAAGAGTGCACACAATTAGGAGTCAATTGAAGGACTGGGAGATTGGGGGTTGATATATTTTAAGCCTTATAGCTTTAAGTCTTTTCATTTTGGAAATATAAAGAGGAAGAATGGAGTGCTGTGTTCAGTCTTAAACGCCTTTCTTTTCCTCTGTTCTGTTATTTATTTATTTTATTTTATCTTTTTGTGGATGGTAGCCGTGCCCCCTATTGGAACAGATGCATTACTTATGACATCCCAGTTTTCATCCGTTCACAATTTTTACATTAGAGTTAAATCTCTGCAGCTGGAATCTCACGGCTGAGTTAGCCAGAGCCCATAAAATATTGAAACCTTCAGAGCCACTGGCAGGCAGGTTGAGGGGAGTTCATGTCCAAAGCCAAGCTTCAGATTCACAGACATCCCAATAGGAGTGTACTACAGAAAAAAGCACTAATAAAAATTTCATTGAAATGAGACGGGGATATTGCTAGCATTCTCCCCAGCATCAGTATGAAATCTTAATCTGAGTTAATGGAAGAGATATGAAAGCCTTTCTCAATTCAAACACAAGCGGTGCATAATTTATAAATTATTGTCAGAAAAGTGATTCCGCTCTGAGATTTACTCTCCTCGAGATGGAAGTGAACTCAGAGAGACAGTAAGAAAACGTAGTCTTTTTGACCTTTGATGCTAGGAGATTTTACAGTAGAGCTGCCAATATAATCAGGTAAACTGGTCATTTCTCAAAAACTGCTGCTGCAGCACTCAGGGCAAGCAAATACCAATAGAGGCTTTTTCAGGCTAGCCACAGAGCTATGCAGACGGACTAAATAAAACAGCCTCTGGAGGATGGAGTCTAAGAATCCTTCGTCCTGAAGGTTGACAGTTGCTAAAAGCTTCATAATGTCTCAAACATACCATCTCAGTGATGCAGAGGAGTAGAGGATTATTTTAAAAAGCCTTCCTCCTCTCCCCTTGCTCCCTTTTTATTTTTTACTCCAATTACAGATGATATGTTTGCATGGCATGGCCTGTGGTTAATTCACAGTGACAGCTTCCTCTTCCTCCTGCATGTGGAGCGTAATAGAAACGGTGTCCCACGCTGGAAAACATTATTCACTAATGTAGCCTCAGCGTGTCCAGCGTGGAGCTTGGGTTGTTCCTACTCCATTACATGGCAGGGAACAGGTCCTGATTAGGATTAGCACATGTATCCCCCCTCCCTGAAGACAGCCAAGTTCAATCATCTTGACTACTGCGCTCTATTCACACTATGGAGCCTAACCTTTTTCACCGTGGCCTCCAGCCAAAGTTTTCTTTCATTTAAACATTGGGACAGGCTTTAACTATCCAAACTGAAACAGCTATCTTACGTTTTTTTGTTTGTTTATAATTTTTTTACTGAGCAAATTGGGGGAATTTCTGGGTTGCCAGGGAAGGTTCTAATTCCCACACTAATATGAAGTTAGTTGTTATTATAGACATTTTATATATGTGCATATACAAAACACCAAGTCATATTATCATGTTATTAATCTTATAGAAATTACCACTAAAATAAATTACAAAAGTAACTTTTATGTAATGCCACATTTAAGTATAAGTATATATAAAAGTGCAAATATAAACAAAAAACATTACACTCTGGTCAAGTTGATCTACTAGACCTTGTTATTGAAGACAGTTTGTAGATCTTTGTACTATTCAATTCCGTTGTTTTCTATCAGCCATATAACGCACCTTGGAGTTTGTGTCACTAAATGGTAAAAGCTAAGTTGTGGACATGGAGCGTAGGATCTGGTTTACTTCGGTGGACTGGTAGATGTTCCCAGAACTGGCAGATAAGGGAGAGAGTACACGGTTGGCTGAGTCTGCCTTATTCAAGGTGATAAAAGCATAAAAAGGAGACATGAATGTTAGATGGGGTGCTGAAGTATACACTACAAACTTATTTAGGACAGTGCCATTGCACTTTTTTAATGTGGATAAATGGATGTAGATTTCCCTTCAGTGTTGCCTTTTGCGTGTGCCACATCCTCCGTTGAATAGAAGCTGATGAGGCTCCTAAAAGCCTTATGGGAGCAGTGAGCTTAAACAACAGTGTCATTACATGCCCTAAGCCAGCATTCAGCAGCCACAGGTAAAATAACTGAACAGGGATTATGATATATTATTCACCGTTGCCTATTGTGGTAAATCCATGGCTTTAGTCTTTGAATGCAAGTCATGCTTTTTGGTGCTTATTATTAGGTGAAGGCTATGTTGAAACGAGCCTATAGGCCAGAGTGTATGCCATCCCAGAGGAATGTGTGGAATCACTTCAGACGACACACTCAGCAAGTGCGGGGAAGTAAACTGGAGCTGCCAGTGATGACTTATTGATGACTGAAGTTGTTCTTTTCTCAGTTTAATTATGAGCGCTAGTTAAATCACGGCAGCTGGGGAGTCACAGAGAGACGTGTTGGGTGTCATTAAGATATCCCACAACTTCATCACTAAGGCCCATCCATAATTCACCCTCACTTCATGTGTGACTAAGAGGGCTTTATTTTAGAACAGCCTTAACGGGTAAACTCATGTGGAAAAAGGTCTGCTGTGCTGCAGTGGTCTCTGTGTCCCGCCAAGTGGAAGAGTTAAGAAGTGTAAAAGCTGCCTTTTTGAGAGGCCAGAGTGGACCGGCAAGAGAAGGGAGGATCTCTAAGCGGACAAGGAGAGGTCACATGATGTAAGGGGAAGGAGGGCCATGTGCGGTGGGAGCAATTTCTCGACCTTCTAACTGTAGTGGAGGTGATGCTGTTCATCTTTGGGAGGCTACTTATGTCAGGAAGTGCTTCGGCTCTGGGCGCTGGGGGACCTGACATGCACTCCAAGTGTCCAGCCTGGAAAAACCTGCGAGATGTCCCTGGACCGGTGGTGCTCACTCACTCAGCTTTACTTTACAATTCCTCTTGTGGGACTCAGTGCCTACCACTCACTCTTTCTCAATCTGTCTCTTTCGCTCTCCTTTACTCCCTGCCCTGTCTCCTTTCTCTTTCGATTCCATCTATTTTTTCAACCTCATTTTTCCCCTCTCTCCTTCTCCACCAGCCCCCATCACATCCATCACCACTCTCTCACATCCATCTCTAGTCTTCGCAGCGTATCCTAGGTTGTTATTGTTTTTCCTTTAGATTTGGCAGGCCTGTATTCACAAATGGTTTGCGGCCTGTTGACCAATGTTTCAGCCTCTCTCTCTCTGGAGTAGTAAGTAACTGCAAAATAGAGCTGAGCAGGACTGAATGAAATACCAAAGGCCACGTATTGTTTAACACTGGACTATACCATGCATCAGCTTTCTTAGACTCTCTCCCTGATCATTGTTAGCTCTTCTAGATGGGAGTGATTCACAGTGATAGTAAAAATGTATACCTTGCCTGCCAGTGCCTTCAAAGAAGTATGTTTTAAAATATTCAAGCATCAGTTAATCAGATATGCTCATGCAAAAAGCTACCTGGAAAGACACATACCTCATCTTACTTGGCTGTGTGCTCTGATCATGGGATAACGTGCTGGCCCTGATCCCAGCACTTGCATATTCATCTGGTCTAGGTGCTAATTTGTGTGTTTCATGCCTGTACTCACAAGCTTGTTTGCACACCCTGTTCCACCTGGGCTTGTTTTGGCGTCCTGTCAAAACCCAGGCCAGCGGAACAAACAGCGTCTGTGAAAAAAATACCCATGCATGTTTAATTATGACAGGACACTCTCTCTCTCGTTCTCTCCATAGACCTCTCCTCCTTGGAACCCTGCATTATCGTCGCCTTTTTGAAGTACGGCAAGAAAAAAAAGTATTAATATTTAAAGCCCTTGCCACCTTCCCCTCACACACACACACACACATACACACACACACATACACACACACATATACACACACATCTCCTCTGCTCAATCCAGTCCTGATTTGGGATTTAAGATAAGAGGAAAGTGTAATTTATGTAGCGTTTGATACAGGTATCGCTGATCCTTTGGATGAAACGTTCAAATGTAAGCATGGTTGGTAATCCAGGAAACAAATGAGAATCCTGTTTTATTTCTGCAGATGTCTTACAATCTTATAATACACATAACACTTCCGTAACAATAAAACACATTGGCCATACACCTTGCTACATTCACACTGGCTTGTGAATAGCAGTGATTCTTAATGTAGGGTAAGGAGATTCATGGATCCTTGAAGGAGTGTATTTATGTAACACCCAAATTAGGTTGATTTCATATTAATAAAATATAAATCTCACTGGGTACTTGTACATTATATGCAAAGTTGTTCTCCCAGTCATTGAATTGAATGGGAACGGTCTTTCCAGATGACATTATCGATTGAAGTCTTGGCTCTTGTTTCTATCTTTGGGAGAGACTTCTTCATGTTCACTTATCTAGACTGAACTGTCCTGATCATAGTATACATTTTGTTTTAGGGTGGATGTTTGCTTGAGGGATCAATGAGACATGCTCTTTTTAAAAAGGTCAATTTATATTGAAATCGCTCTTGTCCAATGCAAATGGGATAAATCGAATATGTTTATTCATTTCATAAATTGGCTGTGTAATCAAAACATCATGGATTAGAAGCTGCCTCGAATCAAAGCATGCATTTTAAATTCGTGCAACATAAACTTCCAGTGCTCAGCAATATAACAGCAGCCACTGCAAGGCAAAACAATAGACTCATCACAGGGGAGGAGAGAAGGAGGGAGGCTTGTTTTCTCACAGGCCTGACCTCTTTTTCTGACGTGTCACATTATGGTTATACAGAACGTGTCTCCTTTGCATACAAAAGGTCAGGAAGATAAATCAAAATCCGCATATATGACTTGCCCGATTCATCACAGGAAAGAGGGTCAAAGTGTTAGGTGTAATCAGATTTCCCCCCAAATATAAGATGAATTGTCTTTGTCAGCTAAATGTATCTGTGAAAATGGAGGATCTGGAGCTTAATACAAATATACAGTTCTCATTAAAATATTAAAACATGTCCCTGCTGTTTAAAGGAATTGTGTGAATTTGACTGTATTACTTTTTACAGTTTGGGTGTGAGGCAGGAGACTAATTTCCCCCTCCAGGTCCGAGAGATGTTTGTTGGCTTAGTGACACTTGTGCTTGTTAGATAATCCATGATGATGCAATACCATGAAATATAATGCTCTCCCAGCTAATAGAGCTCCACTTTGGATCTGGGCCTGCGAGGGTTTTAGCTATGTCTCAATGTTCCCTCCACCCCTGCTGAGACATTAATTAACGTTCATTCAGGCCCTTTTTTCACCAGTTGCCCCCATAATGCTCTTGCCTAGTTAAAACGTGCAGGTGCCCCCATCCCCTCGCAACATGCTCCTTAATTAACTTTAAGTCATAACAAACGGCTACGCTTCTGTTTCCACCTTCTCTCTCTCTCTTTTGTTCTCTCTCTGTATGAAAATATTAAATAAAAAGAAGATACAAAGAAGTCAGTCCTGTCTCTTTAACCCTACGCCTTTTCTCTGTGAGAAGTTTGTCTTCCTCTCCCTGTAGTCTGTCATATCTCACAGTGGATGATCTCAAGAACAGGCAGCGGTTCAGGAAGGAGTGGAGCGCTGCCATCGAGACAGGCATCACACCTCTCCCACACACTGCTAATTAGAGTTAATTATTAATACACTTTGATTTAGCCTTGCTCCCCCACCATCAGGTGCCACATTTTTTTTTAAACATGTTTTACAAATGAAAGGAGTGGAATGCATTGATTGATACAGAAGTGTGTTTCCCTACCTCAAGACTTAAATCAAAGGCCCTGCCAATTTCATTGGAGGCAGAAGAGCATTTGGAAGTCAATTAAAATATATGAGGAGTAAAGTTAAAAAGAATAAAGTTAATCAGTGAAAGGCACACTTTATAGCGAAGAGATCGTTTGCTATATGCATACTGTGTGTCTATTGATAGTCAGTGGATTAGAACAGAGGGTGACGTGTATTTCTGGACCTTTGGGATACTTTTTATGGATGCTGCAACATGCATTAGAACGATCAGTCATGCCAACTCCTGCCATAGGTGCTCCTGCCCTGATCAGGTTCCAGTGATTTAATTTTCCAGGAGAGCAGTGGTGGGATACACAACGAAGGACAGGGTGATAGGACAGAGGAGGGGAGTAGAAACAAGGTTAAACTGCAGTCACAGGCTGACCCTGGGAATACCAGGGCCGTCACATCTGATGAGACTCACCGGGTCTTGAGCACAGAGAAGGATGGAGGGCTGAGAGAAAGAGCAATGGTGGAAAATAGCTGCTTGATTCAGATGAGACATTAATCAGTGATGACAGGCATTAGGGTGAAGACCCCTCTCTCCACTGGTCATGTTTCTGCCTGGCCGTAGAGAGGTTAGCAGGTACAGTGATAGCCCTCTGAACTGTACATTTAAGCCTGGGCAAATCTGGCTGCGTAAAGTGGCTGTGTTAAGAAAATGACTGAGGCTGTGCTTGTTGCTGATAACAGAAAGGGATCATCCAACTCAGGGCCTGAGCTCCACCCTGGATCTTATTTCCAATAATCCAACTGATACAGTATAACACTGCTTGTTACAATAAAAGTATATCAAATAATGACTAATCTCTTCCTTTTTGCAGCGTTGAAATCGTCTTTTTTTGACACCTTTCATTCTTATGACAAAGGCTTGTCTATCCAGAAGCTTTATCAGGTTCAATGATATGAGAAAGATTGAAGAAATTATGTGATGAGATGATATGAGGAAATACTGAAACATTATGTTAACCAAATGTTTTTTTTTAAAAATGATTTTTTTTTTGTAATTACAGTATGGCAATGTACTGCTTGTACTACAACAATGTGCTGTTGGGGGACTCATCAAATCAAATAAAAGGAAACATGAGACACCCATACGTTAATTCCTGGGGGTTCGTTTGAAGACGTTTGAAGACAGAGGAAAAAGGGGATGCAGGTAAATACAGAGAACAGGTCAGATTACGCAGAGAGAAATCTTCATCCATGCTGGTGATTTGAAGTTTGGTCTTTAACACCACACCACCGCTCCAGCCCTGCAGCAAAACCACACTTCAATAAAAGTAACTCACCCATTAAATTACTCTGACTTCTCTACTGATCCTGTGGTATTCCCAGTTTGGGAGAGCAACTGGCTTGGCTTGGACTACGTAACTCATCACTGGGGCCAGTGATAATACCCCTGAACCTGTGGCTGTCTTGTGCGCGGCTTTGGCTCCCATGAAATAGAATCATCACCCCCTGTAACAAAACAAATAAATCCTTTCTTCCAGTCTGTTTTGATATGTAATGAGTTGGTGTTTCACTCTTCTGAGATCTTGTTATGTGGCGTATCAGTGATGTGTCTCTCTGCGGCCTTGGTTCATCTGTCAAACTGGATTTTCCCCCCTCAAAATAATGATCCTCTGTTGCACCGAGGGCCCTGCTAAAGTATCTGCTTATTTAAGATGGCTTTGCACCACTGTTCCATGTAGGTAACACCTGGCCCTCAGGAGTCGTCTGCAAGTGGAGAGGCCCCTGACAGAGATGGAGACACAAACAAGCCTAGTATCAAGTGGTGGTGGGTTTAGCAACGTGTGAAAAATACTACAGTTATTTGTCTGTGGATTTTCACCAATGATGGATGTCATAAAAATACCATACAGTGGTGTTCAGCTCCAACAAAACAGAGGAAGAAAGCCTCATCTTGTCAGGAGAGACATTTTAAATAAGCAAGTAAGCGATACAGAGTTGAGTTTACGAAGGTGGGGATTCAATACCAAAATTGCACACATCTGTATTCAGACCTCAGGCTTTTCTTTGACATTAAGCGCCTCTTAGTGAGCTGCAGGTTCTTGTGATCTTCCTGATTCCGACTTGCAATTTCAATCCTCTGTAGCTGTGCGATATCTAGAGGAGGAATGAGTCCTGCAAACTGAGTTTTTCTGTGTAATAATGAGCTTTAAAAAGAGCTGTGGATTTAAAAAAGTCAATTTGGCTGCTTCATGATCAAATTATAATTCTGCTTTGATTAAACTAATATTCTTATGATTTCCAAATGACACACACCAGCCTACAAATAACTACATATATCAAATGCCATAAATTATTATTTTTATCCTTCCACCTACACACTTCAACACAGGTGCCGTCAAATTGCTTGACATACTAATTATGCAAACGTGGGCTAGCCAGAAGCAGGTGACTGCAGATAGAATCTGAGGGCTCTTGATCTGCATATCTGCATCATATTTGGATTTCTGAGTTGATTGACGTCAGTTTCTCTATAATGAGTTGATGTTTAGCAATACCCTAGCCTTCCACTTAAACACAAGATCAAATTAACATGTCTATTGTTGTAAAAAATTAAACAAGACACGCAGGCCAATACACGGGACTACATCATTTATCAAAGCTCCTGTAGCCTGTGTTGAATATTCCTTGATAGGCTAGAGACAGTGTCGAAAACACAATCAACCTGATTTCTGGTGGAGATGAAATAGACAAAATAATACATCTTCTCACATTATTCATATGCCAACGGTAGTCCAGCCATATTGCAGCTATAAAGGGATAATATGCCTATGTGTAACCTTGTTGACGTTTTACATGGCATTCATTTTAAAAAAGCAAATCTGACAAGATAATATAGATAGATAGATAGATAGATAGATAGATAGATAGATAGATAGATAGATAGATAGATAGATAGATAGATAGATAGATAGATAGATAGATGGATGGATGGATGGATGGATGGATGGATGGATGGATGGATAGATATATAGATAAAGTAGACATACACTGTTGATAAAAAAAGCAGTATCTACATTTGAAATGTGATAGACAGACAGACAACAAACAAACCAATAAAAACGATTTACACTTTTTGAAATGTGTTGACACATTAAGGGTAGAATAAGGTAAGGATAAGGACAGAATAATCTGTATTTGAAATATTGGCTGATGAATTTCAAGTACGGTAGTATTTTTATTTATTTATTTTCAAAATGGATATATACTGTTTTGGAATGAAATCCTTCATGTGGGCAAACATGTTGAGATGAGGAAAAATTTTATGATTGAGAATGCTTCTTTAATGTGAAAAACCACTAAAGATTTCTCTCATCAATATGGCATTGATTTAATACAGTGTTGCTGTGACTTGTGGAATTTGATCCAAAAGTGGACTACTGGACCGTTCTGGAAAATAGATAAATTAAAAATTTAAAAAATCCTGCAAGATTTTTATATTATTAAATGTTACCACCAGTTATACTGAACTCACTTTATCACTTTGCAATTTTGGTGCCATTATGAATGTCCAACACTGCGAACCCAGTGTCTGATTACTCTCATTCCTTTATATTGCCGCTCTCTGCATTCATGGTGCTTTTAACTTGTCTGTGAGCAGCTTTTGCCTGCATAGTCTTAGAGAATAGGATGGCATGAGGTCGAGTCTCAGGGCAGGTAAAAACAGTTTGATGCTGTAGTCTTGAGAAACAGCTAGCCCTTGATACCTGGCCTGCTCTTCATTGTATTGTCAGACTCACGGAGGCACCCTCCCCAGTGACTACCCAAGGCCAGTTTGGCCCACCTGTCTATCCTCCACCCTGCTCTCCATCATAATTGAGATGGGCTTTGAGATTTCTTTAAAACCCAGTGTGTTCCCAAGATGCAACCAATTCTCTCCATTTTAAATAATCAGAGCGCTGCACGATGGGAAGGCTTTTCTTAACCCTAGCAGATAGCCAAATGGATAGGATCAAGTGGGTCTGGGGAGTCGCTGACAGAGGGAAAGGCCAGTTCATATCTGTGGACTTGCTAAGGCTATAAATAAGAGAAACCATCCACCACCCTCTGCTCGCTTCACACTGCACAACTTACTCCCTGGCTTTGTCCTTTTAGAGGGAAATTAAGGTGACGATTGAGCTTCATTAAAGAGGTAAATAAAGAGGGGAAGTACGTGGCCCCAGTGCTACAGCCATGTTGCTAATTGGCACGGCATGTGGGTTTGATGTGGTGCGCTGCAGAAGGGGAAGACGTCAGGGGCGGGCCAAGCTTGTGACCTGGGAGCTTCGCCAACCGCTGTGCAACTCTCTCTCTCTCTCCATCTCCCTGTTATCATGCTGTGGTTCTCTGCATGTTTGTTGGGTTTGCTAAGTCAAGGTCTTCTCACTCATTTTAATGACTCCTCTTGCATGTAAAAAATTAATTGATATTCTTACAAGCAAACACCTTCAGGCTCATTAATCAATGTGTCAGTTTCTCCCTGCCATAAAAATGTACTTTACAGGATAATTAATTTCCTAATATCCTCCAGTCATCCTGAGTGCCCTCAACTTAAAATACTTGACATTTAGCCCTTCATATACAGCTCAAATGCTCAAAGGGCTCTTGCTACAGTGTAAGTGGTACCTGCAAAACAGACTCACACTAACCAACTTACAAATAGTCATTTCATCTCGAGATTGGAGTAATGTCTGAAACATACATACATACATACATACTGGTACAATGATTGTCTTTCCTCATTGAAAATAATATAACCTGCTTTATAAATAGCAGGAATACCATACAATACCATGCCATACCATACCATACCATAACAAACCATACCATACCATACCATACCACACCACACCACACCACACCACACCATACCATATGATTTTACCTGTCAAAATTATATAGGAGGACCAAAATGCTAATGTTATGATAATGCTAACATCTCCACAGAAAAAATGAACTCTAAAGTTGTTTGGAACTGTGGAATAAGTGAACATGTGAATACTAGCACGTCACACATGACTAAACTCTTGTCAACATGTAGACCAAGTGGTGTGCGAACGTTGGTGTTGGATAATCAAGATCAGACAGCAAGTGGTCAATCAACATTCAAAGGCATCATTCAGAAATCCTTTCTGAACACTTTTCAACAGTAAGCAAGTAAACGGGCTGTTCACTAGATCTACACTTTGTACTGACTCAAGAAGAGAATCAAATGCTTTATAAACTGAAACTCAAAAGCATCACAGTTCTTCCATTAGTTAAGGATTATCATTTATATTGAGAATTTATTAAACTCTAGTTATTACTGTAAAGTGGACACTTATCTGAAACCAGAGTTTTCAAAGCATTTCATATAACAATAGCTAAATAAACAAAGGCACTAAATATAAAAAAGATCAAATGAATAAAAAGAATAGATACATAATAAATAAATAAATAATTTCTGCCATAATTGGGGTGATATGGTCTCTACATTTAGCACCAGTTAAAATCCTAACCGTTGCATTCTGTACAAGCTGAAGAGGAGAGACTGACTTTTGACTGAGACAGGTGTAAAGGGAGTCACAGTACTCTAAAATAGATTATATAAAAGCATGAATGCCCTTCTCCAAATCAGCTGTGGAGAAAAATACCTTGATTTTTGATATATTCCTCAATTGAAAGAAACAGCACTGTACTGCCTTTGTAACCTGATCCTCAAAAGTCAGGTTGCTGTCAAAAACAACTCTCAAGTTTATGGACACTGGATCTAATGTTGGCAGGCAGACTCCCTAGTTTGTTCTGAATCCTGCTTCTGGAGTTGGGAGGACCAAATACGATTGTTTCAGATTTACTGTCATTGAGTTGTAAAAGGTTCTGAGACATCCAGCACTTGATATTGCAGAGGCAGTTGTGTCGAGGCTGTTTAGATCATCAGTTTTTAATGGGCGATATAGCTGAGTATCATCAGCGTAGCAGTGAAATTAAACATTATGCTTAACGGGCGATATGGGGCCACGGGGTAGCATATTTATTTGTTAGTTTGTATTTAAATTAAATTACAGCATCGATACACATTTTGTTCATTACCAACATCAGCTACTAAAAGAGCACTATTGACATCCAACTACACACATACAGTCTACATATGCCATCTGTGCCACTAGCCATATTTTTTTATGTCAGTCTCTCCCATTCTGTTCCTCACAGCGTCATACATTTGCTGAGAAACTAATCCATCATTGCAAAAATGAAGAGATAGATTTTCTCAAACATTACTTGTTTGCAGGTATTAGTTGCACTAAGTTTTATTTTGCCTACTCTCAGCTTCTAGAAATACATGAGTCCCCTGCTGAAAATAGTTCCTGTGAGAAATGCTAAAGTGTCATAATGCAATGTTGTGTGATGTATCCTCTTCTTTATTTTTTTGCAAATATGCAAGCAGTGTTTCTCTGCATGTTGTTTTAGATGTTGTTAGGAATAGTGGCACAGGTGGGACACTCACGCTGTGTGTAACTTTGAGAATGTCACCAGGGGTATTCTATAGTGCCAATCTATGTTGGTAATTAACCAAAGGAAACCATTCAAAAGGAAAATGAATTAAGCTAAAATGCTACCCATAGAATATAATGCTATTGCATTTCATAACACCAGTCTGCTGCACACACATGAACATTCCAGACCAGGCAAGGGTTTCACCACTGTTGATGCTCGTTGATGACTTTGTGGTAAACCTTGTGGAAGGAAAGGCATTTATCTCCTCTCGCTGGTGTAAATGCACTAACTCCAGTGCTTTCTTGTGTCCCACACCACACCAGATGTCTTGCTGTGAACTTACCGATTTAGCACTCACACATCAGACTGAGAGGCAGGAGAGAACATTGGAATATTTGATTTCTCGTCACGCAACTGAGCATAAATAACACTCTGGGAAACTTCCAATAAGTGATTTACAGTATGCCATCCTTGCACTATGTCTCCCACTCAACATGTTGCTGCCTACTAATTTTGGTCAGAGCAGTTTGTAGTTAGCAAGTCATTACAAGAAAAGTCCACTTATTGTTAGCCAAAACTGTAGCAACTGCTGAGCAGATACATTAGCAGATACAGAGGCTCCATTCAGGTAATTATGGGCATAATAGTATGATAGGTTGACCTCAGGAACTAATTGACACTCTCCTTAATACTGGAAACTTACTGTTCTCTGCTGCAACACAACTTGCCCTGTACTTTGTATTTACAGTTTCAGTGGAATATTTGCATGTTGGAAAATGGTGACTGAGAACAAAGTAAACATTGCATTGGGTTGCCACTAGTTTGTGCCTGCTGCATTTTATGAGCTGTGTTGCTAGCTAAAATGCGACTACAGTAATATTTTTGTTTGGGTGTTAATTTAAGATTAGAAAATGTTTCCATACATTGATTAGGATTTTGTGAATTTCTTAAGAAATCGTAACATGAACATACATCTATCTATGCAAATAAGTGGTCTGAGGCTTGTTTTAGCCTTGTGTTTTTGATGCTTTGCTGCCATTGCATGTTGCTAATTGAGTTCAATGGTTTCCTAATTTGCAACAACAATAGGCTTGCACTGGTCAAATGGATGTTGTGTCCCACTCAGGGAAGGCTGTGGCTTGTTTACTGTACATGTATGCATGCTCTGGCAACCCACTCAGTGTCTGAGAACCCCGATAGCAGCTGCACTGAAAAATGTCTGCCTCCAAGTAGCCCAGACATTTAAAGCTAGCTTGTAACATTTCCTCCTACTCATTACTCAGAAAAGTGAACTACCGAGTTATAGCTCAATGTATGTATCTGTTTTTTTGTTTTTGTTTTAGGCATTACATTTCTCAACACACAACTATCTTAATTTACTGAGACACCTGTTTTTCTCTATGTAGGCTAACATATAGTATTGCACTTGCTGTTCGGCACAGAGAGACAGCATGGTGTACCGAGTGAGAGTTAGTCTCGTGATACCAGACAATCGGAGATCTACCAATCGTCTGGAGACTTTTGAATGCAAGGTAGTTGCTAGAACGGCGGAGAGTACAGCCGCTAACAAACCTACGCCTACTGCTTTGGAAATCTACGCCCCTTACTTTTTGTACAGCGTTTACAAGCACACGACTTCTGCATGTCGCCGCCCTAAAGATGTTTGATTGGTTCTGCAATGCAGTTTTAACTCTAATCGTTTCCACCCAGTTTTAACAACGAAACCTGGTTGAATGTCCTCAGGCTGTAGTTGAGCGAAGCGTTTAGAGACTGACTTGTGAGTCACATTTGGATATTTAAGTCGATTTCCTGAGCACAAGATTTGTTACAGTTCTCTGTTTGAAACATCTAGAGTGAAAACACAACAGCCTACTACAGTGTAGTGTTGGTATAGCATGCAGTAGGACTGTGCATGTTAAGCATTGGGTGAAACCCTGCTAAATTCCTGGCAGAGTCAAAATAGTTAATCCTCCTTTTCGTTCTGTGTTGTGCATCAGTTAAGAGGAATATTTACCAAAGCAATCCACAATCAATCCTTGGCTTGGGGCTACATCACCAGGTTTGACACCATATGGTGTGAGCCTGCAACCCTCCAGTCATCAACCTAAACTATGCTGTCAAGCTGCAGCCTTTTAGAAACAGAAGACGGAGTTTACTGATTAACATTTTCAAACTGTTCAGCTCAGAAAATTAGGCCTTGGCTTTATGTACAAGATCTGTTTCTCTTAAATTATTTATGCCCTCCAATATGTTAAGACTGGGAATTATACTTCTGAAATGTATTTCATAGTATCATGCCCTTGGAAACAAATATAACTTTATTCTGAAAATGAAATATTAAAATCAGATCTGTAAAATAAATAAGTAGAAAGACCAGTATACATATTTACAAGAGACATGGTGTGATATTTGAAAATAAATGAGGGCTCATCTAGCATACTTAGAAAATGATGTACAATGAGACAAAAAGTGCTTTGGGATATTTTGATAAAATTATTTATGAGTATAAATAAATAATGTATTCACCCGAGCTTAAACTATTTATCTGAAATGAACGCACACTGCATTCGTTTTCAAAGCTCAGCATTTAGAGCTGTTTTAAAGGCGGAGTTCTGGAATAACCTAACTCTTACACAGAGACATTGACAAAGGTCAATAAGGCAAAAGATGGTGTTACAGCACATTCACGCCTCAGTAAATAAATAATCACGCTTTTTGAGGATATTGACCGCATTTGAGCAGCATTTCATGCATTAAAACTTATTTTGTGCATTCATCTTACATTTTTCAAGACTATTTTCCACGAGTCAGCAAGCAGCCTAAGACCGACATTTTGTATTTACATCTTCTTGAAGTGATGACTTCTGTTTGAATCTAATTGAATTTAATCAGGTCAAATGCTTAAGCTTATTTTTCACATGTTGTTCTTGTGAAATGTAGCACTAGTAGCCTAGGTACAGTTTAGAGGTACAGTATACTTTATAAAGTATACTGTACCTCTAAAACATAAAGGGATATAACCAATTAAAAAACAGATGAAGACTGTGGAAATTGGTGTTCTGATATTATTAGGAATGACAAGAAGGCAGAAAACAGGGCAAATTACCATGAAGTCGAAGAAGCAGTATGCTACTTAGTGTGGATATACTGAATCGTCACACCTCTTACAAATAAAAACTGTTGCCTTTAAAACATTTAACCCATTTTGCTTCTCCATATTTCACATATCAAAAGGCTGTTTTTGAAAAGCACTGCTTCATAACTGGAGGGTACACTTTGTACGCTTTTTACCCTCACCCCCTTCCCTGGCCTGCCACCCTCCACTCTCATTTCTGAAGAAAGCAAGGTGTTAACACTACAGAAGCAAGAGGAGGAAGAAAAAATCCTGCAGGTACCCTGTGGGTATCTTTCAAATTAATCGTCTGGCTGGTCTGTCTTATGTGCAGTTTTGAAACATTAACAAGACCTTTGAGAGCAGGGGAGAAGGGGAGAGGGAGAGGGAAAGAGAGCAGGACATGACATGATGGTCTTTAATGTTTTATTGAACAGATACAAATTATTTTGGCCCTGGCCTTCACTGTTTGGTGGAAGTCAGTGAGAAAGCAAGTCAGGGCATGCCATGGGCACTGTGTGGGGACGAAAGAGGAGCTGTGTGTGAGGGTCTGAGGCTTAAAGCCACTTGCGTGTTTTTTGAATTTGAAAGGAAAGCTATACCATGATAAATTCTTGGAAAAACGCTGGATGAAAAATATTGATTTAGTTGTGCATTTGAATGACTTTGTAGAATAAACATTGTATCAAACAATCTGGTCATGAAAATGTATTTGGTCTTGAATATAAGCTGTGAAGATGCTATGTGTACGATATTTTCAATAATGAATCTTTGCTAAATGAGTTGTGATGATACATGCTAATGCTTGCATAAAATCTGACTGTTGCCATCACAACCAGTAGCCCCAATTATTTGCTTCATGCTTTCTCTTGGATATATTTATAGGAAATCCACATTTTGTCTGGCATTCACTACAACATGTTAGTGTATTCTTGCATTTTCCTGAGGAAATTATTTTATTACCATTATTACCACCTTCATTCCCTCAAATAGCGGGTCTTGTGAAGTGTCATTGACAAGTGTCAAAGGAGCATTGCATTAACCTTCATAAGTGACACAGGTCAGTAATATTGTTCCCATTGATTATTTTCATGTGAGGGTGTGTGAATATTGGAAATGGTTTGTCAAGAGTAGCATTTTACATATTTTTAAATAATTATATTGTCAATTTAGCACAGTTTACTGCTTGAAATCTGGAAATGATTGGCCACGTTAAATATTTCCTTGAAGCGAATCAGAGCACTTTGAGCTCTCAGTAGTACATTTAACCCAGTGAGAACTTGTATTTTCCATTGAAGAATGATGAGTTTAAATGAATTAATTGTGCATTTAATACTCTCTTATTGAGTAATGGAGAACATCTCCATTACTCAATAAGAGTATGACCTTGGTACAGAGGTCAGGACACTGCACTGGCTATGACACATTTTTCAGCAATACCAAAATCACACATCCATCTGCTGTTGTGAAAGTTTGAAAACAACACACGCACTGTGATCAAGATGAACTGCAGGATTATAGAAATTTAACTATCCTCAAAATGTGTAATGCCAGTGTTTGCGTCACTGAGTGAAGTGCTGCTTTGAATGATTGAGGCTGGAACTACCAGCCAAAATGGAAGACTGAAAATGTTATGTTTAATGATAAATATCTTGCTTTATAATCAATCTCTGTGTTTTGTTCGTATGAAGTATGAAGAATGTATATCTCCCAAAATATTAAAAGTAGCACAATTGAAATTCAAATTGTAAAGTCTATGGTGGTATTCTGTAGCGATTAGCCCTTGCTTGTATTAGGGGTATTTCACTCTGCTTCTAGCCAGTCCTTTCTGCCTTGTTTGGAGGGAGAAGGTTGTGGAGAGGATGGTCAGTCTGGTTAGTCTGACAGCGGCCTGCTCTTTTCGTCATGCAGGTCAGGGCGCTGCATTGAGGTGCGGTTTGTAATTATGAAAACATTTTAAAGGTAATTTTTGGATCACCACTTGTGTTATCACACCTGCAATAAAAATGTTAATAACTTAAATATAGTAATCCATGATCACATAGAAGACCTGCCAGATTTTAAAAAACAGGGAGATTGTGTGTGTTACAGAGTCAGCATTACAGAGTCCTTAGGTACCAAAAGTAGCCCCATGCACATGCTTTAAAAGCCTTGCAAATTCACTCCCACCTGTGCCCTAACAAGGATATGAAAATCATCTGTGTGGCTCAGTTGGTGAATACATAACAGTGATCAGCACAAAGCCATAAAGTAATTTAAGAATACAATAAGGATATCCTATTGGATTTGTTCAAAATATGACAAATTGGAATCAACCATATTTTGGGACCAGTCCTTTAGGATCTTATTGGTATATCAAAGAGGATTGCTAGTTGTATGAGATTAAGACAGAGGGCTGTTTACCTTCCAAGACCCTGTAGGTCTTCTGTTTGAATCTTATAGGATAGTATGGAACTGTTCAGTATGACCAACAGATCATCCTGACAAAGACGACCTGTTGAAAGGTAGCTTTTGGACTGAAGCTGTGAAAAGTGATGACTTTTTGTAATTCAAGTTCTATTTTTTGTATGGCCAGCACCTCAACAATCCTGCAGTATATTCAGTCCTTACCCACATAACATACAGTAAATCCACAGCATATGTTGTGGCCAAAGCCTAATAGTTTCAAAATAGGCTTAGAATTGGGTGAATATCATTGGTTGCATTTTTGTCCCACCTTTCCTAGTTCCTGCAAATGCACCACCTTCCTTCTCACCATGTGGTCTGTTGTGACTGCAAGCTAGATAGTTACTTTTGAGAAGCTAATGATTTTGCGTACTGCCAAAATCACGAATCAAACATGGCAGGTCTTTAATAGCGGGAATATTGTCCATCTGATTGGGCCAGTTTATATACCATTTATATACCATGTGTAGCAAGTGTGGTGAGGATAGGCAGAGCTGGTAGCAAATTACAACTACTGTATAGTCACTGGGCTGGACTGGGATAAAAATATGACCCTTTACGTTTGACCCAGACTGGCTCACTACAGCTGTCTCACAGATACTCCACTCCTCACAACATGGACACATGTAGAACAAAGTATTACTAGAGTTATTGCCGTTTAAAAAAAATATAATCTTTAAAATAAATGTTGCATTTTACATATGGAGTGATCAATTCTAATTTAAAATGCAACATTTGGTTGAATTATTCTGAATCATCTTAAGCGCCTGGAGTAAAACAGAGATGGTATAATGCCTTCAAGAGCTCCTCATAAGCTCCACTTCCGAGTTCAAAAGTTGGAAATACAACTTTTTGGGTTGATGTTGTTTACTTTATAAATCAAGTTCATAGCTACCGTACATATGCATCAGCCATGTAATTAGTGTTTTAATTAATTCGCCAATGTGTACTGTATATGTGCATATATGTTTAACTAAATGTTAAACAAAGAGTGAAAATAGAAACATACAACAATACTAATTATTTACCTAACAATAACTTATAGTAATACATCACTATTACCAATAGCTGTGGACATGGCTTCCATGCTCTCTGCCCACATCCTGGTGAATCATTGTCAACCCTGTCATCTTTACCACTTTGTTAGTATTGTTGATGTACATTCAACTCGTAATTACGATATTTCTAACAGCACTTGAAGGCAGCAGTATAGCTAGAGTACTAAGTGGCAAAACTAAGCTGCTGCATGTTGATGTTAGCAGAACCGACATTAAATTAATCAATTTATGGCTTTTGTCACATCTGCCTGAAGGGACTTTATTTTATTTATTTTGTTAACATTTTTCTGCCACTAGTCTGCTGCTCTTCCATGTTCATATGGTAGACTCAGTGTCCGAAAGGTAGAATGTACCAAAGTAATGTTGCTGAGTTAAGAAAGATGGGCCAGTGGTGCACTTGTGACCCCACCTTGGGTTTCCAGACAGGCACTCTCTTATTTGAGTACATTTTAACTGAAGTACCAGTACTTGTACCTGAGTGATATATTTAAGTATTGTTTCCACCTCTGCAAAAAAAAAAAACGGCCTAAAAATGTCAAATTTCAAATCATTCTGGTCTTTGGTCCAGTTGAGAAATGTGTGAAGTAAGCTCAGCTGTATGTACCATGTTTCATAATTATATGACCCATGTTGTAGGACTTAAGATATTAAGTAATTATAGTGTCCTTGACAGGCCAAGGTAAGGTTATGAATACATTTTTGTCTTAATGACCCAGTAAACTTTTTTTTTTTCATGGCTCTGTCTTTAACAGTTTTGAAGATACAGTATGCAGACAGACAGGAAAAGTACAATGCATCATAAACATACAATATCAATAGATACAAGGTGTCCCTGCAAAATGGAAGACATCTTTTTTATTTCTATTATTTTGTGCAAGATTTCGAGGTATAGCCTTCCATGTGAGACCTCTGACGAAAAGAGTTCAATATCAAAATGTGTTCTGTATCTGACCTATGGGGTTTCCTATCCTGGGACAAGCTGAAGAACCCTCTTTTCTAAGGTGTACTGTAGGTGACTCATGTAGGCTGCTAAGGAGACAGACTGAAGTGAAATCTGAGCAGACCTGGTTCATAAAGCTCCCTCTAAAAGGAAATGACAACAGAGAGAATCATTACCTTGATTTCACTTGTCCTTAGAGTGTAGTCACTATTTATGCATGATTAACAGACCTGCTAATTCAATTAGTGTAACAAGTCATGGTATTTTCCCTTACACTCAATTGTTTCTAATGTGCTAATGATACATTTACATTGTTAATTTAAGATACTTCTTCATGTTCAGCATATAAACGATTCCTATAGGATTGAGTGCAGTCTGTTGTCATTAATCGTGTTAGAATATCCCACTCATATATATTAGTGTTGGCATTGAGCCACTGCTCACCACTATATTGTACTGGCACCTCCTAATGCATGTAGTTATGAATACAATGTAGTCCAGTTCAGTCCAGTTTTGGATAACATAACATAGTACATTGTTTACATGACAAGTCCAGGTAAGGGATTTCTCTGTAAGCTATTTTAGAGCCAGAACCACTGTGATTCCTTCATGTAAACAATAATAATAAATAAATAATATGCTCCATGTCACTGAAAAGTGTCTATGTTGCTGGGGCTGGAAAAATCTAAATGTAGAAGGTTTTCCCATATTAGAAATATAGATATCTGGACTAGACGTTACTCAGAAAACTTGCATAAGCATAAGTTGGTAACTACTAACTGCAAGGGGCAGATGGAGAATAAGTGAAACCATTGGAACAATGTCTGATTGTGCAAAAATCTGAAACAAATAGGGCACGTTTGTTTTTCTTCCTTTTTTACAGTCAGGAAGACACCCCTGTCCATGTTCATTCTCATGTGTAATTTAAAAGACCTTTTTACTCCAATTTAAAGCTGAAAAAACCCCAAAAAGGGTCTCAAATGAATGGCACAAAACTAAAATGCCAGGAATGTTTGCTGCCTAAAACCAAACAAAAAACAGATCAGATGACATGAATAGCATTAAATGAAACAAACAATAAATAATGATATTCTATAAACAATCAAACTAAAAACAGCTTTTGCTGCCACAATCAACATTGTCCGGGGTAAAAGAAGTGGATTAACTCTCTTTGCTGGGTTGAATCCCAGGCTGAACGATGAAGTGAACTTGATAGTCATGGGATTGACTGATATGGGATTTTGAAGGCCAATACCAGTACTGATATCTTTGGATTGAAACTGCTGATATTTTGTGCCGATATTCTATATTTGAAAAATAAATTGCAGGGTGTAAAATCTGATACAGCATTTTAGACTATGGGACACTAATATTCTCCATTGAAACCAATAATAATAATAATAATAGTAGTAATAGTAATAATAGTATATTCATGCATACTTGTATAGAATCCGATCAGAATGTCAAAATGTTTTAGAATCAATTTGGGTTTATGGCTTCCCATAGACAACCACTGTAGTATTGATCAATTAGACAATAACTATGTAATAAAGCAAACTGCATCATATGCATCATATCACTGAAATATCAGACTTTTAATAAAAGGCCAATATTGGCCCGATATGCCGGCAAACTGCTATATTGGTCTAACCTTACAATAGCGCTCACAATAACAAAATAAAAGCTGAAAACTAGGTAGCTGATGAAATGCCAGTTCCCCATTGCAGTATTGATCCATGCAGTTCAGAGAAAACAACATCAAAATGTCAACACAAAGTGTTGTCCCACGTGAACAGCCTGCAGATCCCTACAAACACAAGTCTGTTCCAGTACCTTGCCACAATGCGACCAGTCAAACAGTGTTCAGAGGGGGAAGACAAATGAATAGGATGTCCGTGATTCATAAAGTACCAGCACAAGGAATCTATCACCCAGCTCGAGAGTGAGTGCAACTACTGACAGAAAATTGGCTCCTTGCACTCTGACAAAAGACCCCATTTCCCGTACTGTTTCCACGCACACGGACAGAGAACAGAGAATGGTATCACATTACAATTATATATGGTCTCCCTTTATGGTGGATTGTGTTCTAGCGTGAAAGAGCACACTTCTCTCTTGGATGGACCAATGCATACATTAATGAGGGCGGATGATATGCACATCATGTGCGTTCAGGTTCTGCTTTGTGAGGCCCTAATGTAAAAGCAGAATAGTTCAGTGGTCATGAAAATTTCATCATCTGCCATGGAAAAGCCCACAAAGTAGCCATCAGACAGACAATTTTAATAAGGAAGAGAAATGAATTATAGGACAGCCCAGCCATTGCGCATAATTTGAATTTGACTGTAGAAGTTTGCAGGAACACTTTGAATCCCGTTTTTATGATTGGCCCAGAGATTATTATCACATTATTGAATCTGTAGGCCAATCATATCTAATTGATATTTAGAGGTCCATATGGGATTCACATGCTGCCGATCTCGAGTTCCTTTGGGAATGCTGATGGTGTAGCAGAGGATTAGAGACAAAAGGTGCCGTGAGGATTTATCTGAATAACTGTGAACTTGGGACAGAGGAAAGTGGCCTTTGTATTCTAGATTATATTCCATAAATCAAGTGAAAGCACTCTACAATGGCTCTCCAAACTTCCTTTGCACTATGGCTACAGCTTTTAGAAGGCATAGCAAATAACAAAGGCATACTGTACAACTGCATCATTTTTGAAAGACAGTATTATACTGTATATCCATTATTAAATCAGTAAATCATACTTGAGTAGCTTACCCTTATCTGATTATTTCATTTATCTTTTTCTTTTGTTGTCACTTTCAATTACGTCACTGTAGTTATAACAATACCTTTGACTTGACTGGCTCAGAATCAGTAGCTGTGGAGGGGAAGGAACTGTGTTAAGTAGGAGGAGGGCTTTAGTAGATGTGATGTGACTGGGGTTTATGAAGTGTGTCTGCTTTGTGTAGAATGCTGCAGCCTTGCCTCTTGCTTTGAATACTTGACATAATTGATTTCTCCTTACAGTGGCAAAAGGAGCAGTAATTAAGAGCCCAGGCCAGTTCATTGATTTGACTTCCCGCCAGAGACTTCACACTGACAAATCATTACAGCTCTTCCCAAGGGGTCGATCAACTAACCAGAGTTTGTGTTTTAACTGGCTTAACAAAACGCAATATATATATTTACCCGCCCCAACCACACACAAAAAAACAGTAAGAAGAATGAAAACAAGAACAGGAAGAACATACTAATAATTATGTCATCATGATATCAGAAGTTGTAATGGTAGTAATAGTAAATGTTGCTACACAAATATGATATTATGATGACAGTAGATGTGAGAGCAAACATATAATGCCAGAAGCTTCTTCATTACAATGATAGAAAAAGTTGCCACCATTTCAATGGAAACAGACATTGCTTTGGGCCCTTTGTAAACAGCACACAGCTGCTATTTCGAGTGATGGGAGCTCCACCTTGTCACAACAATTCCCTTAAAGAGGAACAGTTTAATGTCAACAATATTTTCTCCATCTGCCTGCGCATGAAAACCTTCCAATCCACAGGGAAAATGTTTCTCCCATTCCAAAAGGAAAGCACAGTAGAAAAGATGAACTGATAACATCAAGTGAGGATTCAGTCAAAGGCGTAGTATTAGCCTCTTGGTGGCACATATCCATCTGTTCACTTTTGCATTTTTCAAAGAGGTGCCGTAGCTTCCGTTATTTAGAATTGTCTATGTAATTTTCACAAGGAAATCCTTTGAGCGTTGCACCGGCTGACTGATTTGCATGGCCACATTTCCAGTAAGATGGAGGTATTCCACCTGTCAGTCTCCCTCTAAGAAGTTTGCTCTCAGTGGTAATCTGATCGGGAGAGATCTGTCCAATTTGCAGTGATAATAAGATTGTCATCCTCCCATTGGACACGTCAGCCTGACAGGGACAGAACGGCAATTACTTTACTAGGCATATAGTGTCACAGTCTACTTGGACAAGATTATATATTTCAATTGAACCAATTAGTGTATATCATAGTCTTACTTTTTGAATTAGTGGACGACTGTTGCAGCAGCTCTCACATTCTTCTTTTCTATCATTCTCCTTTTAATTCGCCTACTTTTTCCACCTTCTTTTACCACCTTTCTACAGTACTAGTGCACTATGTTACAGTATGTTGTTGTCCTACACCCGGGAGCAGCTGATCTACCAACCAAGCTGCAGGCACGATAGAGAGGGAAGAGTGCAGGGGTGAAGGTGAGAGCGACAGAAAGGAGATTTAATCCCTACCTTCCATCTATCGTCTTTGGGAACGTGAGATCGCTGGCAGAAAAGATGGATGAGCCCCCTGTCTTGGCCAGGACTCAGTGGGAATATCGGCAATCCAGCCTAATGTGCTTCACAGAGACATGGCTCCAGGGGAATACGCCAGACTCCGCCATCGCTCTGGAGGGTTTTCAGCTGGTGTGAGTGGACACAGGGTCTTGCCATTGTTGTCAACTCTAGATGGTGTAATCCACGACATTTAATGGTGAAGGCTTGTGTCTGTAGTTCAGGTACTGAAGTGCTGGCTGTGGGGTTGTGGCCATATTACCTGCCATATCACATGCCATTACTGTTGTTGTTCCCATTTTGCCCTCAGCTGATGCGTGAACAGCATGTGACATCGTCCAATCGGTTTCATGGGATTACAGACAATCCCTGCAGACATTCTGGAGACTTCAACTATGTCTCCCTCTCCTCCACCCTGACCAACTTCACCCTGACCTTGGACTTGCTGTATGCACTTACAGCTCTACCATCTCTGCCACCCTCCCGAGCCTTTCCATCACTGCCACCGGGGTGAGAAGTGAGATGGCGAGGCTCCACACAGGTAAGATCAGCGGGCCCTGATGGCAGCGGCCTCAGGGTGCTCAGACCATGTGCCAGTCAGCTAGTATAGGTTTTCCAGCACCTCTTCAACCTCTCCTTGAATCTGAAGAGGGTGCCTCCACTGTGGAAAACCTGCATTGTCCCAGTAGAAAGGGATGCCCCAGTGACCTAGATATGGCCATGACCTCAAACCCCTGGTGATGGACTCCCTGGACCCCCCTTTCAATTTGCATACCAGGCCCATACAGCAGACCAGTAACGTGTCATCAAAGGAAGCCCCTCATTTCCACGCCTGTCTAGCCACAATTTACCAGCTTTTTGTATTCAATTTGGGGAAGAATTTGTGGGATTACAGAGATCTGTGATTATTCATTTTGGTGGCTGTGTAAATTCCTTTTTGAGGAAAATTAAAAGCATATGGAGCCACTTGAAGAGAGTTTTGCCTGTTTTACTGTACTGTGGGTGACGTTGTGTGGCATGTCCCTGGATTTCAGTTGTCCCCCAGTAAATAGTTTTACTGTCCGGATGACAGACTGCAATTTCCGATGCGCATGGGTAAAATCAAATTACTGACCTCCGCTGGTAATAAAAATGCCGTCCGGAGAGTCTTTACAGTCCATTTGGGTAACAATGCTCTGAATATCTACAGGCTCAAACTACTGGGAGAGTGCCAACATTAGCTAATAGCATCAGTAACGAGATAGCTACCCAACACTGCAAAATGAAATGAAGCATTTCATTGACAGCAGATTTAACAAAGTGCCAGGTATGGTAATTCAGCTATAGTGTTGACTGGAGATTCAGTCAGGTAGGAGTAAATGTGTATGTAGGACATCTGGCTGCTTAGTAGGGTCATTAACCACCTCTCTGCCAGGAGACGACATGCCTAAAGACGGATTCATTTGAGCTTTTGAATGTAGCGGAAACACTTAATGGCAGCCAGTGTTGTGAAATAATGATATGACCTGATGCCATACAATTAAGTTTCAATATGCAGACTGATCTGGCAATGTATTGATGGCATCTTAAAATGCCATTTAATATTGCAAACATTATTTGTTCCCCCCCAAAAGAGGCAGGGACGGGCTTGAAAATGGTCAAATTTAAAGAGATTGAATATAGGCACAAAATGTCGGCTATCAGCAGCTTCACTTCAAGAATATTGGCATCGGTATCGGCCTTCAAAAACCCATATTGGTTGAACCCTAGTATGACCAGCAATAGCCACATAGCTGAAGAGACAAATAATAGACTGGTACCTACAGAAACTCAGACTTCATCAACAGAAAATCCAAGGAAAAAGACGTCACAGTGCTGGCGACACTGATTGTGAGCTGATCTCTGGGAATTGCAGTTCAAAAACACCACAGCACTGACCAAATCACCAAAATTAAAAATTAAAAAACGGATTTAGCAAATTAGCACTTTAATATAACTCCCATTTGCTATATTCTTATTTATATTCTATTTTTCTTTGCAGTTACAGTTTGTTGCTGCAACTACCCAATTTCCTCACAGGGATCATGTTTCATTCCAGAGAGGAGACACATGCCAAGGTATTTACTGAGGTCTTCTTTCACATCGCTAACAAAAGCCAAGGGTACTGCCTGGCACTAAACACAACTAACCATCTGAAAAGCATGCTAGGTTCAATAAAAGGAAGAAACTTTGCCATGGTCAGTTTTGAAAATCTGCTGTTAAGACGGCCTTGATCAAAAATGTGACTTCTTTTGAATTTCCAAATATCCCCAAAAATGAATAATTTTGACACCAATCAAAATGTTGACCCATCAATTACCACAGTTGCTGTTTAAATCTTTGTCATATGTAATTATATTTTTTTGGCTGGACAGCGATAGCGACCCAGCCCTAGAAACCCAAATGTCCGTGAGTGAGTGAGTGACTGACTGACTGACTGACTGACTGAGTGACTGACTGACGCAATTACCTTATTTGGGCATGATGCAATTACAAGAGCACTATGCCCTTATTTGGGCATAGTGACGTCACTATGCGCGCGCACACACACACACACACAGACATTTTAGTCCATTTGGGCATAGTGACGTCACTATGCGCTATGCGTGCGCGCACGCACAGACACACACACACACACACACACACGCAGACATTTTACAGTCCATGTAGACTAGAAAAGGATTCAGGAAATAACAGGAGGCTGCCTGTCCTTACTAAGTGGAGCATGTGAGCGGAGTGGAGCAGTGTGGTGTGTGTTTGTTGTGTATATGTGTGTTGTGCTCAAAGTGAAACTTACGCTTGGCAGAGATCACGTGATTAGGGGTTGAGTCAATATGGTCCTCATCATTCCAAACCATGGACATTGCAAGAGAGAGGGGTTGAATGGGCTGAACGTGAAACAAGCTATTAAACACATTCAGAGAGGATTTCTTGACAACCGTTCATCCGATCGACTTCAAACTCGACACTGCACACGAACCTGCAGTCAAAACTACACCTGCCAAGTTTCAAGTCGATCGGATGAACGGTTGTCGAGAAATCCTCAAACACATGACACACATGCGCCAATGCAGGCAAATGACCATACAATGGAAGTGAACGGGAAGCAAATATTCACCAATGTTAATTTTGTGCATGTGTGACCGTACCAATACAGTCCAGCCATATACTAGGTTTTCACCTAGTCTTGTTGTGCAAATGTCCCATCATGAATGGCATGTACTTTTAAGTTACTTGTCATCCACATAACTTGAAAAGAGCAACCTTATTAATCAATTACGTCTGTAGCTGCTCCTCTTTGTGTGAGAGTGAGGCATGCTCAGATATGAAAATAGAATGGAGATTTACTGAAATCCACAATATTTAATTGGAGTTTGTGTGCATCTCTGTGTATGTCCCTGTATCCAAATGACTTGCGAAATTAAAGCAAAATGCTTTGATCTGTTATAAGATTGGAATAATGGAGATTTAAATATTTAAAATTCTTCTGCAGTGTCACTTTGATCTCTGAAATGATTAATAGGGGTTTGTTATAGAAAATAAACTAAACGGATCTGTGAGAGCCAACCCACTGTAATTGTGAGTTGTCTCACAGAGTTGAGGGTAAATTACACATTTTAAAGTAACAGCGTAAACAGTTCATTTGAATTTTATTTCATTCTTTTATGTTTAATGAGACAAGAAGACAGAGAGTGACTTCAAACACTCCAATCTATAGTGGAAAAGATTTTCTCCATGAGAGAATGACACTTCGAAGGGAAAATTGTTTTCATCATTTATCATGATGATTAGGAAGAGGAGGCTCTTTGTCTCCTATCTTTGCTTTTTTCAAGCATGAAGTGGCAGAACTTGGCAAACACGCATGCAGGCAATATCACCAAATATTGCTGATACTGATAACAAGGGCTGTTGATAGTGTGATGTCCTCTTTACCTAGCAGTATACATTGAAAGTATACTGTCCTGTATACTATACAGGACAGTCATTTCAATGAAATGACTGTCCTGTATAGTATACCGACTTAATGAGAATATACTGTACAACACCTTAAGAATGGAAGTACATTGACATTTTGATCCCCCCTTTTTTTCTCTGACCAAGTTTTTTCCATCAATAGAATTACAGTTAATAATTTGTATATGTTCAACTGAGAATAGAGTAAGTGAGGCCAACAAATATTTTGATATTTTAATAGGCTATTTTATGGCATGAAGTTGAATTTAGTATTCTGTAACTAGATTTTTTGCCTTTTGTCATGGCATTAGTCTTTTCCCCTTCTGTAAACAGTCAAACATCATTTTAAAGATTAAAGTAGTGAATGTGCTGCACTGTCGAACTTACTATCACGAATATTAACAGTGGGTTGAAATGTACTGAAAGTTTTGATTCAATAATTACATTAAGTATGATATTCGCTTTGAATTACTGTAATGTTTAATTCATCCCTGTCCTATTTAAATTCATTAGCATGCAGAGAATAGAATAATTGTGTCCAGTTCATCCTGTAATGCTTCAATGACTCTGCCCCAATTGAAGAATAGGCTTGTAAACTGTATTAAATTAGGACTGCACTCCTCCTTACAATACAATGCTTTTTTTCCTCTTATAAATATTCACATTTTAGATTGCTGCAAAAACAAATATGGGACATAGCTTTGTTGTTGTTTTCATCTGACATGAATGTTTCATTTCTTTATGAAACGCGCACCTTCAACTTTTTTGTTTCTTTGTCTTGACATTTCCCTCACTAACCACACAGATGATGGCCAGAGAGCTTGCAAAGTGTCTTAACTGTTGCATTTGCGGGCTGAAGCAGATTAGGGAGGTGGGCGGATGTGTGTGTGTGTGTGTGTGTGTGTGTGTGTGTGTGTGTGTGTGTGTGTGTGTGTGTGTGTAAGAGAGGCTTCCTTGGATGCTAGTATTATTTGTGGTTTGTTACTCCCACCGCTGTTTAAAGGGGGGTTGTAATATGCACAGCATAATTGGATGTGTA
>OMLI01070842.1:0-16340 GCA_900302605.1 Rondeletia loricata | reverse complement strand
GCAATGGTATCCCTGCGCGCCCAGATTGCGTCAGCTAGAAGCCAAGTGTAAACGTCGTCTGATAGGACAACTTGTCAACTGTTGTCCCGCCTCCTGTCAATCACAGGCGAACAACTAGGAAGTAAAAGTCCGGTAATTCAACTAGTGCACGATTTCTGTATTAATTTAACAGAAAACTAGGCCGAAAATTAAAAAAATAAAGGTACCGTTCCTTTCAAAACCTTTGTGTTGTTAATTAGAGGTGGGTTAGAATGACTTTGAGTGACTTTTAAAATCGATATTTTTACAACAAATTAATCCAAATCTAATTCCAGGAGGAATGAAGATGAAAACTATCTGGGGTGATTGTTAGAGGTGCTACGAAGTCGAGAATGAGGTAAATTTGCCCTACCGCTGAAATATTCCTTTAAATAATTGTTTACATTTTTAATGACTATTTTTCAGAAACAATATTTGAACACTGATACATTTATTGCATGCTGTATATGAAGTGTTTCTTTTTCTGTTTAACTGTTAACCCTTATTTAAGTAGGGTGTTTCTGAAAAAGAGCATCTGTGCTCTACAACCTGCCCTGGATGAATAAAGACAAATAAACAACGCATATTATTACCATAAAGGGAATTTGTGAATTGTGTAGTCCTTGATTTCAACGCTACATTTTATCGGTAAATCATGTTTTTTATTGTCTCGGCAGGAAACTGTATTGCTCATTAATACCAGGAAATTAAAGGGGCAGGTTTTGTTCTGCATGTCGACTATTTCTACAACCTGCTCTCCGGTCGATGCGGTCTACTTCTTTTACGTGAATGATTAGTTGTTGTTTTTTTAAATATGATATAGATTTATTGTGTGTGACTCCTAGACCTTTGACATGGACTGTTTTCCAATTAGTCCACTCGGGTGTCCGTGATCCATCCTGTTTCTGTCATGTAGCATGCTTTCTGCTGAAACACGCAGGTTTCCCATCACTACAAGTTAGTGGTTATTTAGTTTTGTGGAGAGTCTCAAGTACTGATCTGAAGCAACCATACATTCACATATCTAAGAAAGGACAAGCTTGCAAATTGGACTTTTAGTCTCAACTTAAGCATCCGGTGAAAAAGTCAGAAGATCAGGGTGACAGAGTGTGGTTTTGGTCAGAGCACCCATACATCCTCTTTCCTCTTAAGCGAGTCATTTCCTGTGCATTTTGAGCGACAACTGTGACAGACAAGACAGAAGTCGTTGCAAGACATTTTGGCAACTTTCTGCATTATCCTGTGAAGCATGGAGTCCACTGTCCTGGAGCGGTTACTGTGGGCAGGGATCATCTTGGGGTCCTCCCTCCTTTTTGAGGAGTCGGGGGTGAATTCAGCCTCGCTGCCAGAAATCACTGATGGGAACTTCATCAAGGACTGTGTGCAGATACACAACAGGGCGCGGTCTTCTGTCAAGCCTCCTGCAAGTAACATGCTGTACATGGTAGGCACGATATCAAACAAATAGTATGGATGGTAGCAGAACAATGACTGGCATACATTTAGGTTTCTAACCATCATTCAAAATACACAAGTGAGGTAAAATACCCTCAACAATACAAAGTTGCAGAAGTCTGTTTTCGAGGGGACAGCAGTAGGCTTGAGGTTAGAGAGGCGGGCTTGTGACTGGAAGGTTGCCGGTTTGAATCCCTTGATTCCCTTGATTGTGATGTTTTTCTTGTATCCCTCTATTCCTCAAGACATGGGATGAGGGGTTGGCCATTACTGCGAGGGCGTGGGCGAGGAACTGCCTCTTTCAGCACAACGTCCACCTGGAAGACGCCCGCCGGATGCACCCCGTCTTCCCCTCGGTGGGAGAGAACATATGGGCAGCCTACCCGCCCTCCACCTTTACTGTGCGGCGTGCCATAGACTCTTGGGTCAACGAAAGCCAATACTACGACTACAGCGGCAACGGGTGCACTCGCATCTGTGGCCACTATACACAGGTCTGTGTGCGCTTTCCAAATATTGTAAATATGGTCAAACGTTGTGCATTTACTTTGGTGTGTTTGGTGTGTTCAATCCCCATGTTGAAATCACAGAGTCGTGGAGGGAGGAGGGCTGATAAAAAGGGGAAACTGATTATTAACTCCATATTTGGTCTTCATTGCACAATGAAGTGGTTTGTTGTGTCTCTAGGTTGTGTGGGAAAGCAGCTATAAGGTCGGCTGTGCCGTCCAGTTCTGCCCAAATGGCGTCAGAGCAACAAACTTTGCTGATGAAGAGGGCGTCGTTTTTGTATGCAACTATGCCACAGCGTAAGTTGAAGGCATCTACAAATATCCCTCACAACAATATGCACACATATAAAAAGGGTTCTCTGAGTTTGTGACATTGATATTTTAGGGCGGGAACCAAGCGGAGACTCAAAGGGCCGTGACCAACGCAAAAAAGAGGAGAGCATCCTCAAACTATTATGCGTTTGCTCTCGTACATACTTTTTTGTTACACTGTAATGATGTGATGTGTCCTAACTGCATCATTCTCATTAGCCTACATGGGAAAGTGCTTTGTAACGTGGCTGATGGTTGGTTCCCACAGGGGTAACGTGAATGGACAGCGGCCGTATGAGGCTGCAGGGAACTCCTGCACCGCATGTAAAGGTGCATGCACAGAAAACCTCTGCCGTGAGTATTCAGACCCCTTTTTTATGTGATGTAAAACACCTAAAGTCCTAAAATTTGATCACAACAAAAAATCTGTATTGTATCTTAAAATCGAAACAGGCCTGTAGTTTGTATTATGGAAAAGACCATGTCATTTCTCATGTGCTGTCAGGCTTCCCATGTTTCAACTTGCTTGTCGATGATTATAGAGATTAGTGAATCACTTCGGTCGCATTTCCCTAAGCGTTGTACCATTACTAACTGAAACCAATGTTAACAAGCCATTTATAAAACCCTGTAAGATACACAAAGAACAGTTTCCCCCAAACAACATGACAAATGTCTGGTGAAGAAAATCTAAATGTCAACGTTCCCCTTTAATCCATTTCAATGTGTTGAATCTCCTTGCAGGCAGCCAAGAACGAGATTCCCAGAAAAGTAAGTGTGACGCTGCTTAAGACACACTGCTAAAGCCAAGTCCATAGATAAGATGAAGGCAAACTGAACCCAGCAAACCAAACATATAAAACAAAATCAGTGAGAATTTGCTAGTGGGAAACTGACTTGTACCGACTTACCGTCTGTTTCTAGGGTACAACTGGACCCCCGACTGGGATCCGGCCCTGGCTACCTGCGGCCCCGCCTGTGTGGCCATTCTGGCCGTCCGGCCCTTGGTCCTGATCTGCACCTTCATCGCGGCGTATGGAGTCCACCACTTTTACCCCAACATCTTCTGCTATGAATAGACTGTGAAATAGAAGTTGCTGGCTGATTGAGTGATAAGACGTGGATGCAGGTTTAAAAAGAGTTCAATCTTTTTATTCTTTGTCTACACACAGCAGCAACAGATCTGTACATAAACTGTCAAAATGTCCTTTAGAAATCACTGTCCTGACTAACAAACGGCAAAAACCTAATTTCTGACCAACATTAGAGCACCTGCCCTTTTAATTTGTAGGACAGAACTGATCCTGGATCTGGGTCTGCCTGCTCCCAAGCAAACGTCTCAGTCTTCAAAAAGGAGAAATATATATATTTTGCACAAATATAAATACAGACCATAGAAAACCTTGACAAAAGTATCAACAAATGGGGGAAGGAGGAGGAATATGCATCACATTGCTGTTTGTTCATCTCTATAGAAGCAATATATGAATATAATTCAGAACTGGCCTCCAGATGACAGGAACTCTACACAGGACATTACGAACAGGCGATCCCTCCCAGCAGGTAACGTAATTCTAGACTCTAAGTGTCTTGAGGTGCACACACGTCTCGTCTGACGTCCCAACGTCCGATGCCCTGTGCTTCTGCAGTCTCTGTCCCACACGGTTGACCGATGAATACCGCGTCAAATGGTACACATGTGAACAAGTGTTATTATTAGTCTATAGTTAGCCTTTGTTTTTCTTCTTCTTCTTCTTGTCAGTGGCGGTGCTGGTGGGCGGAGCTGGGTTCACAGGCGGAGCGCCCAGTTTCTTGGTTTTGGCTTTCCGCACTTTCTCCTTGATGGCTTCAATGTCAAGCTTGCCTTCTGACGGAGCTATGAAAGAAAGGAGAGGAGATCAACAACAAGATCAAGAAAAATATGAACTGGACCCTTTTGATGGGCTTTTATTCATCAGGCTTTTGAGATAGTTAAAGTGGAGAGCGGAAACAGGATGTCATGAGCCAAAGTTCGACTCTTACTCCATGACTCTATTATCAGCGACATTGTGGCCTTGGCATTGATGTTCATAATCATAAACGGCTAAGAGCAGAGTCCAACTCCACTGTTTTGCACCTGACATCCTGATCCTCAAATGTAATAGTAAGAGAAGAGGATGTTCTGCTCTGTTGTTTTTTCCGCCCCAACATCCTAATCCACTCTTCTTCTCAACTGGGGAACAAAAGCAACGAGGGGAATTTGACACCAACAAACCAAGCTGGCAAGGATAAGAGACGGGTTAAGGTGCGTTACTACGAAGCACAGAATATCGTCTCTCAGACCGACTTGGTTTGTTCTCAGGAAAAAGTATGTTCCTTTATTTATACCTTTATTGGTCTTCTTCATTAAAGGCTTCTCCTTAGGTGGAATGAAAGCTTTGTTCCGCTCTTCCTGCTTCTTGGTCAGCGCCTCCGCTTGTTTGACCTGAGAAAAAAAAGAACGGTGATAGTTAAACATTTGCCAATCCTCAGTCCACATCATCTCAGTCTTTAAGCCCTTTTGAATGCTACCTGGATCAACTTAAAGTAGCCTATTCCTGATTGAACATAGCTAATCAAAGTTATGAAACTATAAATGAGCAGTAGAAGAAGAAGGACACCAGGAAGATAATTGTTAAGGGACATGAAACCCAAATGTGTTCAGTAAAGCAGCAACACATGTTGCATTATTAGAATAAAAAACATGTGTTGCATTATTGTATTAATAAACCTGTTCTGTATTAATCCAGAGGACAAAAATCGAATATATAATAACTACATTTCAAGACATTAATACTTTTTCAGACCTTAGATTAATGTGATTTAAGACGTATGAAGCAGATGAAGCAAGCGAAAGTGCTCACCTTGATCTCTGCCATCCTCTTCCTCTTCTTCACGCTCTCTCGAAGGAAGAACTCTCCCGTGGCCAGCTCCTTGTCAACCTAAATAAAAGTTCAACACAATTTGTTAAATCAAAAGGAGATTTAAATATTCTTCATTTCTCCCCCGTAAACTTCGTATGCAGATGAGTTTCGATGACGTCACATGGCAGGATGTGTAGCTAAATCTTTTTATGATCGTAAGAAAATACGCACTGCAGCATTTTATAATAAAGCACATTGTTGTATAAGCAGTGCATCTATGTATACATGTAATATGCTAACCACTATGTTTGCAAACGTTAGCTAGCAAGCCAAGTAGCCTAACATTATTGGATTTTCCATAGAGATGAAGGCAGATGATCAACTAGGGAACCAGAGAGCTGATATCACATTCATAATTAATTAGGTTATCGCTGTTATTCCTGTATGTCGGACCCATGTGAAGCTACCGACCTGGCTCTCTGGCTGCTGCGGAGGGAACGGTGTGTACTCCTTCTTCACGCTCTTCTTCTTGGGCTCCTTGCGCTTGGCCAGGTTCTTATGGCGGAAGTTGGGCAGGAAGCGTTCCCAGCACTGCGTCCGCAGGTCGGGGTCTTTGGCCAGCTCCCGTTTGATCATGAGCGTCTGATGGTTCCCGTGGTCGGAGAATTTGGAAGGGGGTGTAAATCAAAATTATGATAATGTGATACTTTGGCTATAAATGCATACTTGTAGTGTGTTCATGTTGAGTCTACTGTCATGCAATACACCTTGTCTGCACTAAATATGACATAACGTTATGACATAACCGAAATGTCAATACTGCTCGAAATTTCAATTACTACTCAAACCGTAAAAAATTAAATAGTAATATTTAATTTTGTTATATATTTAGGTTTGATACTTTCGCCAAATGTGTTCTGCAAGCTGAAATTAGATTTCTGTGTCACGTGCAGAGGGCGTATATACAGAATGCACGTGGATTAGAATAGTTAAAAGAAGAAGAGAAACATTGCAAATCGAATCCTGCATTTATGCTTAGATGTTTTTAGACAACCAAGCCATCACAAATGCAGGTATGTACGAGGCTGGTTCGAGGGAAACCCTGATATTTCCATGTCATGTCATGTCAAGGTGTCTCTTTTAACAAAACTCTTTAGCTTGTGTAAACCCTGCGCTCGGGTTCATGCCCTCAGCTCCAGGTTGTGCCAACCTCGGCACACAAGCCCAGAGAGATTCGTTTCAATCAGGAGATCCAGAACAAGGATGGAAATCATCTTCATCGGGCATGCCTGCAACCTGTCGGAGCATCTAACACAGTTTGACCCGGGTCTCTTCCCTGCTGCGGCTTAAGATCCTGTGGGTCAAGTCTACACTGGTCTGTTCTTGAGGGTTGACATTTTTTTAGGTACCTTTAAGGTGACACTCTTAAAGCCACATCCTGTCTTTTTTCAGACTTCCTCTCAGCTTGTGAGAGATGTGACCTGGCAGAAGACCTTGACACACTATTTTTTAGATATGTTTTGTACAGTTTAAACTGAAACAAGCCAGGCGTCTCATCTCAGGTTGCGTAGATCGAACTACAGACGTCAGTTTCAGCGTACCTTGATGTTGTAGATGGGGTGGATGTTCTTCATGGTGTCCATGACAACTTTACGCACCTGAATAACAACAAGAGGGGCAGATTTTATTGTACTTGGTGAATAACGTTATTCTGATTCGATTCTGATTAGTACTAATTAAATATTATGACATCATTCTTTTCTTTCTACGCTTTAGCGTTGTAATTGTGGGTTGTATTACGTTGAATAACGCCCCATATGCTCTACTCTTAATTATATTCTGTTTATCTTGGCTGTGTCCTGTTACTATTTGCTGCTGCAACAAGCCCATTTCCCAACAGGGACCATTAAAGTTTCATCTCATCCGTCGCTCAGCTCAACAGATCTTAATTAAACCTGAGGGGGATTTGTCTTGCACAAGAGAGCATCAAGAGAGGCAGCAGGGAACAACAAACAGGGAGAGCAAACAGACCAGTGGGCCATTAGTCAGATGTTCATTACAAACAGGGACGTAGCGGAGGGTAAAACCACCTACACCCAGTTTATGGCTGCGGCATCTTACTAATTGATTTAAGCTTTATGAGGATCAGGATAGAGTAATAATCTGCAACATTTTTATATAAATAAATGTCTGTTTTGCTCCTCTCTATCTGATTACTACAACACAATGATTCCAACTATATCCAGTTCATGAAAGATTTTACATTTGCTGTTCTAAACACCCGGTGTCTGGTAGCTCTTTCCTGGGGAAAAAAGCCTCTGTCGCACAGGAAGTGATGCGTTTTACGTTTCCGGTTAGTTTGGAGTAAACAGAAGAAGAACTGGGTAGTTATCATGAGCAGTGATAGCCACCATGGCTGAACAGACGAAGAAAAGAGCGACACCTACAGAAACTCAAACTGCATCAACAGAAAATCCAAGCTCCGCCCACACAAAGATGGAGACTAAATCAAAAAAGAGGATCTCACAGATTACAGAAATGTTTTAAAGACAAAAGCAAAGTGATTTTTGTTTATATTGGTGGTTGTGATGTCTTATGATGCCTCACCCGCTGGAGATCAAAGTTCACCCACCTTTTGATTTACCACTACATCCCTGATTGTAAGCCCTGCAGTACAGACAGTGGCTGTGAGGCCCTTACCTCCTTGAGGCCGTTGTGGGGCCCGAGGGCCGACACCGTGTTGCCCTGCACCATCACATAACAGTTGGTCAACAACTCTAATGCCTGGAGAGAAGAGAGGGGAGAGCAAGGTAAAGGTTTTTAACTCACAGCTTGAATGTAAATAATCTGTTAACAGTGTTTTTGTATTGTTCCAACTGCAGTCAGTCAGACGTTGTAGCTGAATAAGCGCAACGCCGCCACCTAGTGGTGTTCAGCCCAAATAGCACCATACAGATGACAGACAGACCAAGTGATCAAGCCAACATAAAAGGCCAGCTAGCTCAGTCAGTAAAGCGTGAGACTCTTTGGCTCTGTTCACACTGCAGCTGGAAGTGTCCCAATTCAGATTCAGATCCCGAGGCATGCGACCTACATGCGACTTGTATTCGAACGCTCAAATCGTAATTTGCCAGCATTGCCATGAAAATAAGTACATTTTACGTCATTCACCTGAGACAATTTTGATAATTCTAGCACCACAGCAGTGTTAGCATGGAGGACAACGAGACACAACAATGGAAATAAAGACAAATAGCCGACTTGATTGGTATTTGGGGCGATGTCTCAGGTCAGTCAAAACTCAAAGGCTCATACTGTAACCGAAATGTGTTGGAAACAAGTAGGTACAAAAACAGATGTGACGTCTAGTTATTGTTACTCTGCGTGTCTTTTCAACATCGCTGTCAGTTCATAATTAATTTCAAGGTCATGGGCTTGACATCCATGTTGGGTACACGGTTTTCTCTGTGGCTGTAGAGAAGGAAACATCAGAGAGAACGTTTTGTGGTCCTGAGTAGCTGAACGGGAAGATGAAACTACAATCGTGCTGAATGATTACACACGGTAAATTGTGCAGCACTGCTTCCCAGCACGTTTCAGATGTGTTTGGATTAAATCCAGACTCTGGTGTAGGACTCACTTTAAGGGTGGAGCCCTTGGGGCCGATCAGCCTCTGTCTTCGCTTCACAAACCGCTCTCTGTTCCTCACCAGGGTCCCGATCTTGATGATGTCACACGCCATGTCATCCTGCAATATCCGCACAGCCTGGAGGCAAAGAACAACATGAACGAGGAAGCGAGAGAACCGAATCGCCAGAAACCAACTCTTTGTTCTTTGCTGCTAAACCCTCAACTGTGCCATGTATGACTGTAAGAAGAGTCGGACGTCCATTCGTAAGCATTTTCATTCATTAGTGACAGTGTATGATACAGGAATAACAGGAACTAACATTCAGTGCAAGACATAATAAATAGTGGACCATTCATCAGTCTTTAAATACAAAATAGGATTCTATCACTGTGTGATTCAAATGCCAAAAGCAATTCTGCAGAAAAAGCTGCGTCCACATTGTATCACAATTGTATTCTGCTGCCGCTACGTTGATCAAAAAGGACCAAATGTCGATATGATTTTGTCAAAATGTCACTCTGGTTTACTTTGATATTACCTGTTCAAACGGGACGCTCCTGGCCAGCAGCTTGATGAGGTCTCTGGCCCTCACGATGGCGTAGGGGTCAAAGGTTTTCTTCGTGGTGCAAACTGTGATGCTGCCCTCGATCAGGTCCAGGGTGGCTTTGACGTGCTGGGAAGCGGGACGAAAATCAACGTTACACAGGGAGGGGACAGCAGCAGCTTCTTCATCAACAACTGAACTTCACACCACAACAGACAACAGCACTCTGCTGCTGGTATCTAACACCTGCACCTACTATCATATTCAATTCTTATATACTCAACTCTGTACTGTACACACACCGTTTGATGCGGTTTCTAGTCGTGTAGTGCAAATTGTTTCATGTCGGAAAGGCAAGCGACGCAAAATCATACATATTTGAGAAGCTAAAACTCTCATATCAAGAGCGTGTGTCGTATTTGGCGACGGGTGTCTGGAACTGACAACAGGTTGATATATTTATACTCCATTTATACCGTTCCAACTCAGGTGTACAGCCTTTTTTCTCCCTTATTGTGCTTGAAACACTCAGAACCCAGTCCAATATTCTCTGCATCTGTATACATTCGTCTATTTCTTCCCCTATTAATGACTTCCATAGCTTCCTATCAGTGCAATCAGTCCGGCTATAACAGAGACCATGTGCATATTGTATAGAAAAGAGCGATATTTCAGAATACAAACCATGTATTACAGCAGTTCTGCACATTAAGGCTTGGGAGTGTTTGACCGGCCCTTGGCACATTGATACCAGAACTTTGCCGGCCCAGTACAAGCCAAACACACATCCATCTGTCCCAGGACAGATAGCCGAAACAGACTACTGGTAACTTACCGCCTCTCCTAAGGCTTTCTGCACCAGCGGCCAACACTCCTTCAGGTAGGCTTCTCTGTATTTGGGGAACAGGGTGGCGAAGCTGCTCTCCTCCAGCAGACCCCGCGGGTTGTCCTCTCTGCTGAACGACGGCTCCTTCCATCCATCAGGAACAGTCAGGAGCTCAGATTCATCCACTGCAACACAGAGAAAGCATCATGTCAAGTGTGTGTGCCGGCCGGTGTTGTGCCAAAATGTGTGTCCCTTCAAATGAGTTTCCCTGGCGGTGTGTCCTCATAGTAGTCCAATGTATAGCCTGAGACAACTGCCTTGTAGACTCATTGGACGCTTGTGGTTTGAGAGGTCGATCAATATATAATCCCATGTGTTTTTTTAAAAACGTTTGTACCTTTAAAAAAAAAAAGCCAATCCACGAAACCTGAAACTTTCAACTGCAAATTGAAACTTTCCTCCCTGGTGTGAAATCAAGGCGAAGACATGCCGCCAAGGGAAACACCTGGCAACTGTTGACAAGCTAGCTCACTACTAGCTAATGCTAATTCATGCGTGCTACATTTAGCTAGCCGTGACGACAGTGCAGTTAAGCCTAACGTTACTAAACTCGGCTCAGATACAGAGTGAGCAGTTAGTTTATTATTTGTAACCCGACACCATCCAAATTTACCTTGACTTTTAGTCTTTTTCGAGTTCTTCCCAGCTTGCGCTTCCCTCACGCCGTCTTCGGTCGTGGAGGACGCCATTGTTGTCGATTAGAAACGGAAGTGATGTACCACCTTTCTTCTTCTTCTTCGGTTTGCACAGGGGGAAGTGCTTCCGGCTTCCATTACCGTAAAACTATTTTACTGATTTAATCATGTTAAGAGAATAAGAGTCTGACATGTTTTTTACTTTTTTTAACGAATTTCTGAATGTCAGTTATTTGATAAAGCAGTTATCTTTGCATTTAGTCTCTCTTCTCTCATATTGTTTTGTATCATAGTGAACTGGCTTTGTTACTGATGTCTGCATTTTTTTAATTATAAAAAATAATAAATAAAAAAGTGCAGGCTGCAGTTTGTGTGTGTGTGTGTGTCTCCTGCTCCATCATCTACTGTCATTTAGTGGAAAAATACGTGAGGACAATTCATGTATGACAAATGTACAGAAAAACGCTGAAAGCCGATAAATCTGAAAGACACAGATGGCACACCAGGAAAGATTGGGGACTGGAAATGGGGAAGATGAGACAAGCCAGGGAAAGAGGGAGCGTGAGATCAGATCATGAAATGCAAGATGGAGAAAAACAAGAGAGGACGGTGAAGATTGAAAGCCGATGACGTTCAGAAAGACCTCGAGTTTAACAGATTGTGACGGTGAAACGTGATATATTAAACATGATCCACTAATAAATCGTTAAACACAGAAATGGTGTTTCAAGCATTTTATTGCAGCCGCAGCCGTTCATAGTAACTCATGATCGCTTTCGTGGCGCTCACGCCGAGCACCGTTATCCCCAGCACGCCTACTGATCCGGCCACAACGGAGATCATCGTCATGTGCTCCGTCCCTGCAAGGAAACATACATTTACCCTGCATTCAGACCATAGATATACACACCTTGTATTTTATTAAAAGTATTGTATATATATATATACACATCTGCGGTTTGGTTCAGACTTACAACCATAAATGCCACGATAGTTCAAGTGAAACTGAACTGGGAGATCATTTTAGCTTTTTTCAAGATTCAGTACTTCACTTGCTTTATGAGGATTTCTTAATACATTTGGAGGTTAACTTTACTATAGTGATATGACGCGTTCTCTTGTATCACGTCTCCACATGAAGCTAATTAGAGACTGCCTTGTCAGAGTGTTAATTGGGTTTTGATATAAAGGATGAGATGTATGTAAATAACCAGTATGCTGTATTATAAGTCACACTGGATCTTCTTGTAATGTATTGTAAGTGTATTATCTTCCAGTGGGTTAAGACAATTTCACGCACATTCCTTCAAAATAAGATCTTACATTTAAATACAAAATAAAAGCACCTGTTTCCCCCCCCCCCACAAATGTAACTGTTGCTTCACCACATAAATTCAAGATCAACACCATGAAAATTGACTATGGTTTAAACCTCTGATCAAACCCTCGTTCTGATGGAAACTCTCATCCTGGATTTTGACACAACAGATTGTCACATCTGATCCTGTGGACTGGAAAATGTTTCCCAACACATCAACTCACAGTCAGACGGCCGGACTCCAGACTTTGCCTTCACGCTGACCAGCAGAGGTCCGGCGGACACGATGACGGCTCGCTTAGCGCTGACATCCCTCTTGCTGACGGACCTCTTGGTGAGCCGCTGGGTGGTGCAGTTCTACGAGTTTAATAAAAATGATCGATCAGTGATTCTCATCCACATGGCAAATAGAAAAACAAGTAGGAATTTGGGGGTATTTCAAATGATCTGTGTACGTCTTGAGACTGCACTTCAGTTTACCGTGTTACAGTCTTCGTCAGGCCCGCAGATCTGGGCCAGGCAGTGGATGTAGAGGGGCATCCCTTTGGGCATGGTAAACATTAGAATGGAAAATCGGCTTCGCTGTGCCAAGCCGTTAGCCGAGAGCCAGTGGAAGGTGTTGTCAACGGGGCAGCTAGGGGCAAGAAAGGGCAAAGCTTCACTGACAATCAATATCATTATCGCCTAATGCAATTTAATGCAGTTAAAATATATTTCCCAGTGCAATTCAGTGCAGCAAAAATTACCTAAACCATTCAATTTCCGCTGTACTCACATTCTGAGATGAAATGCATGCACACAAGTTAGAGCGATGTTTACCAGAGGGCGCATTACATCACCTAAAAGCCCTCTATACCTTGTAACAGCAAGCAAACTCCCTGCTGAAGTGTCCTTGAGTAAGACACTGAATCTCCAGGGTGTTGTTCTGTAGCTGACCTCTGACCTTTGACCTCCCTCAGCAAGCGAACAGAGAATGGCTCAATAGAGTCACATCATCACCTACCCATCCTGAAGGAACAGGCCCTGGACTTGGTCCTGTGGGTCGGTGCTCTCTGTGGCCCAGCATGACGCCACCTGCAGGAGGACGTCCGAAGCGAAAGAGCTGTCGGTCTGGAGGGCCACCTGGAAGAACAGGGTGTCCTCGGGACACAAGGACACGGCGTCCCGGTAGCAGTACGTGTACGAATCGTTACTGAACAAGGCCAAGGTCAGGCCCAGCTCCAGGGACGAGTTGAACTCCACCAGGGAGAGGGAGGTGATCCTACGACGAGGGAGACCATGTGTTTAGACATCGTCTCCATGAGAACCGGGGGGGGGAATTCTGCCTTTAACGTATTGGCAAGGCTTCCTTTTCCTTTCTACCGCAGTAAGGAAACTAGAGCCAATAGATGTAGAGACATAAAACAAAAATGGAATTGGATGGAAGACAGGGAAGACGTCATGAATCCCTAAATAGATACGCAGAACCCCATCTTACAGGATTTTTCTTCTAGCGAGTGAAATAATAGTGAATCTAAAAACTATTCCTCACATGCTTCCCCTGGAATCACCTCAATGTCCCAGATCCCATTTTGGGAACCACTGGGATGAGACATAAATCTACGCTAGCTGCAAATAAATCGAGACAAAAGCTGTTAGAGATACTTCAGGACTCAATCAGAAACTCAAACATCAAACTCCGTCTGTTAGCGTCAGTGAAGATAAAGAGAAAGAAGTCAGAAAGAGACGGACTCAATGACTAGAAATGCCTGTATGAAATTCTCGAGGCTAACGACCCAAGAATTATCATCATGAAACCGGTCGCCAACTCAGAACTCAAACTCAATACTGTAATCTGGCTCGTCTCACCACTCCAAATCCGCACCGACTTGAGCGTTGCGGAAGTAGTTTCGTCGGTAGACGCACTTCCAGACGACCTTCAGATCCCGGCGGGTGATGACATGCTCTCTGGTCAAGGTCACACTCAGAGTGTTTTGGAACTCAATGTGTGTGTTGTTCACCTGGACAAACAAACACACACACACACAAACGCACGACATTCTGTCCTTCACTTTGTAGCCACTAAATGGGATGACCTTTCGTGACCTCTGTCTGACCGCAGTCACTCACCAGCTTCCTGCTTCCACATTCAGAGGCTTTGCGCGACATGCGGAAGAAGTAGAACGCCTCGCTCTCATTCACGCTGCACCACCGGTCGTTCAGCTCAACGTCCACCTTTCCTCCGAAGAGAGAAGTCAGGTAGTCTTTCGCTATACCGCCAGCCATCAGTCTGTCCTGACACTGGCTGAAAAGGCCTTTCTCTGTTTCGAAACAAGGGTGAAAGAATCTGTTACTGCTGCATCAGTGTGTCGCAGGTGCTGCATGCGTGATTCTATTTAAGCGTTGATAATGCCTAGAACAAATGTTGTTTTGCCCCGTTTTTACTAGCTTTCTGCAAAGTGTTCGTGATGAAAACATATCGTCAGTGAATCAAAGATGCAATGAAAATCACTATAAATCAATAACCACAATAACCACGACTAGTCAGACAGTTTCGTCTCGATACATTTGAGCCACAGGATCCTGACGTAGAACTAAATGCATCACAGATTTAGCTTGATACCGGCGTTAAGTCACATCTGGGCATCTACAGGGAATCTTATTTTCATTCTGACATCTCAACCTACCTAACCACCAAGTCCTTTATTCATCATATTCTTAAGACCTAAATGCAGTGGATGTGATAGATGACACATGTCAAATCGCACCTGATTAGCTACAACATGTAGTCAAACATTGTGTTACTGAGAGCGCCGACGTACCGTTGCAGACCGGATGTGAAGCCACAGGAGGCAAGAGGACAGAACCGACGTCATAGTAGCCATGTTGACACACACAGGTGTAGGAGCCCAGAGTGTTGATGCACACGGAGTTAGAGGGACACAAACTTTGCTCGGAAGCACATGCATCCGGACCTGACAAAAGAACCAACGAAAAGAAATATATATTTCTTTAAATCCAGAAAATAGGGGATTATTAGTTTAATCCAAAATGACTTTAAGAAGTAGGATTGCTTGGCCAATTAGTCAGCTAAAAACGTTCTTGTTCTTGTAATCTTTACAACCTCCTACCATCCCAGTATATGACCCCATCTGTGACCGTGATGTTGGGCAGCTGCAGTGACTGAATGTAATCCAGCTGATCTAGGTCGACCAGCGGCACGTCGCCGTCCATTACGGAGGCGTCAAAGGACTTAAAGTGAATTTGTGTTTTTCCTTCATCGTCCAAAGACTCGAAGGCGACCAGCTGAACCCGGGCGGGTCGATGGAAACCTTCCAGCAGCTCCTGCAGCTAAAGGACACAGAGGAAGAAAAACGATGATACGATGGTTTCATTCCGAAACGGAAAACAATGTTGCTGGATGGACCTGCAGCCGCCGGTTATCATTAAAGTAAACGGTAAAGAATAGGCCAAGAGAATTCAAAGCTGTCTTTGCCCTCACTTTATTTTTGATAGTCTTCTCCACTTTGGCTCTAGGCTCCAACATGGCATCCTGCAGGGGCGCCGTTAAGGACCCCGGCACGACCATCGCTAGAGTCGGGCCGGAAAAGTCCAACTGCACTTCTATAGCGGCAACAACATGGTGGAAAGACATTGGGTTAGCATTAAAAATCACTGGCCTGGTATATTTCAAAAGTAAACAATCACCTTTGTTGAATACTCAATTCTGATTGGCCAATGAACGCATTCTGAGGTCCTTTATTTCTGAATAACACACCGCTGTTTCTCATCTTATCGTATCACTCCACAGTTAAGAAGTCTGGTAGATTTTGCCGATGTCAGATCAAATTAGCTCGCGACACTTCTCGTGCCAAAAACACGTTCCTGCTTGCAGACAGTCCTGCTGGCAGAAGCTTGTAAATATTTTGTGTCAAATTATTAACGTCATTGGTAAATAGCCGTGTAAAAAGTGGGATAATGCGCAGCGAGAAGGTCATTATTCTAAAATAAGCCTCGACCAGGTGATTCAAGACGTATAAACACAACCGATCCTGAAGCATTTCCCGGCACCGCTAAACAGAACCGGCACCTCAGACTGACCTTGGTCGTCGCCGTCGGGTCCGACAGGCAGCACGAGCTGCTCGACGGGCACGTTCACCCCGCTGAAACA